>JAHWFP010261266.1:0-17080 GCA_023313725.1 Lithobius niger
AAATTTTAAACTGTAGGGTTTAGTTTTTAAGTTGATAGCGTGAAAAGAAGCTCTTCTATTAAAGGGCAATTACATCCATTTTGACATGCATGTTTTACTTTTGGATCACTTACACAATAACTTAACACAAGAATTGCGGTAAGAATACGTTTCCTACGTCCGATACAATAATTTAATTACTACATCCCAAAACACGATACGGAGACCGCCATTGTTTTGCTGGAACGTGCAGAAATGAATGCCGACAGATGGTATTTATCAATTTAGACTCGCAGCCTACTGAGGTAGCTCTGTTGGCTGTGAGCAGCTCAAGCGTCGAACGGCCTTAGCTGACCGACCGTAGTGGCCAGCTAAGGCCGTCGGACGCTCTCACAGCCTACAGAGCATCTCAAGTGGCTGCGAGTCGAAATTGATATGCACCATTTGTCGGCATTAATTTCTGCACGTGACAGCAAAACAATGGCGGTGTCCTCATCGTGTTTTGGTGATGCAGCAATTAAATTGTTGTATCGGACGAAGTAACGTATTTCTACCGCAATTCTAGTGTTTAGTTATTGTGTAAGTGATCAAAAAATAAAACATGCATGTCAAAATGGATGTAATTGCCCTTTAAAGTTTAAATTACAGTTATTTGGACCCAACATTTCCGATTTATGCAGCGTACTCTGAACAGAAATCAATTTCAGAAAACGTGATTTAATCTGTAGATTGCTCAAGCATCCAGACACTGCTTATCACTCTCTTTAAATATGCTGACTGGTAGGTGACTAGACTGCGCCGAAATATGAGACAGTGAAATGTGGCGGGTTAGGGTAGGCTACAACAAAACACCGCAATCTCTACTCATAAGTTTCACGTTCACAATGTAAATAATAAACATCGTCCCGTAAATCATTGTCATCTTGGCGATCCACACTAGATCGCATGAATTACACCATCGGACTATTAATAATTGTCAATACTACGATGTCGCAATAGTCAAACCAGGTGAAATTGAAAATAATGAAAGCGACAGGATATCATTTGCAAAACAACGCACTTCTCAGTTACACTTGGGTGATCATATGACAAACAACGCCTCGTTCTTTACTTACCAGCGTTTCCAACCGCACAAATACCAAATAAAACCGTGAAGCAGGCTTTTACCTCCATCGTCATTAGTTAAAAAGTCCAAAATAACCTAAAGAGTGGGTGAAAAACGTAAAATCGAGACAATTCTGCTATGTAACCAACGTCAGGTAAAATCTCCAGCCATTACTGTTATGTTTGTGAGAAAACGTGAAAGAGAAGGAAGAATAATTAATAAGAATAAGAAGAAATTATCACTGCTAATAATTTCTTTTTTATTTAATCTACAAAATGTAAACGCTGTTTTTCTTAAGTAGCACCCGATTTAAATAACTGATAAAAAAAAATAGTATTATCGATGAAGGTTTCAAAAATTTGAATCGCATTTTCTTGCTACGAACAATTATACCACTGATATTTAAGCACGTTTCAAGGCTATTTGCGATAAGTATAAAATAGTGGTTGCGTGTGGTCGTACCTTTGGTCGTAGTCTGCGAATCATTTTAAAGTATTTGCAGGCTGGACATATTTCAGATACTTAGATCATGGACTATGTTCAGGACAGTCGACGGGTTAAAAACTTTGTATTCTTTTTGTTATATCAACCTAATGAACACAAAGGTTGCTGTTGGTAGGAGGTGGGACGACTACCATTGAGTTAATAAATTATACAAGATGCCTAGAGTCCGCAGTGGCGCTCTTAATCGGTAGAAATTTGAGTGACCCGGGCCCGTCCATTGCCGAGGCAAGAACGCATGGTCGGTATGAGTCGGTCGGAGTCAGTGGTCGGTAGTGCAATAATAACATGGTCCGATCTTGTGCTACCTTTAACTGCACAGAAAAGCAGAATACAATTATTCTGGAATTAATTTCATGAGTAAATTAATTTTCCTGACTTCGCTTTATTAACTACTCACGTTAAATTTAGAACGTTACCTGACTTTTTCAGATGGTTTCTTTGAAAGCCATTGCTTAATTTACCCACTGCCAGTGTAGGCAGTGATTTACCATAAGACGGGATCTTCCTACAAGCTAAGAGTTACGTGCCCCCATCTCAATGCTGTTAAAAATGCTTTTACCAATAGACTAATCGGGTTATAGAACTCTCTTTCAGAAACTGTTGTTGCTTATACCCAACAGTGACGGTGCTAGGGGTGGGCCAGGGTGGGCCACGGCCCCCCCAACCCCATACCGTAAAGATGAACGCGAGAGTGACCGACGAAGCGAGCGCGAGCTTCTCAGATCGCCCACTAGATGCCACTACTAACAACTCGCTCTCAAACGAAACCACTATCAAAACGAAACTAGGACCAAAGTAGCGCAGGACGCTACTTTTAGGTATGTACGCTAAGAGATGCTCAACAGGACGAAGTTAAGCATCTCTTAGCGTACAAAAAAAAAAAAATGCATTTTCAACGTTAATTTACCGCTAAAGAAGAACCAAGGAAATTTACTTTAATGTTAATTTGCCGTTACTTAGCTAAAGCAGGGGCCTGGTAGCCTATGTTATTTCTCGCTCGCCGTCGTGTGACTTTGAAGGGTCACGTGATCAACGCATACCGTGGCAAAAGCGACGATCGGCTAGCGAGGGAATACAGTAAAATTCTATTTGTCTATTTGTCTATAGTTAACTTAACAGCATACAAAGCTTCATGACTTTAGCAGGCAATTATAATCGTAGTAATTTCATGTACACAACGATCTGCGTAAATAGAACTTATTTATTTGTCGGAAGATCATATAAAATGAATAGTTTTGAACATTTAAAAAAACATGTTGCTGTTTCTTATTTCGCAGTAAATTCCAGTCAAAGCGAAAAGAAAAAAAACCAATAGGCCCAACAGAAGTCTAATTCAGCAGGCTAAGCAATTCCCCTCCCTCCCCCAAGCTATTTTTTTTTGTTTTGGCCAGAAACTTTGACAAAATCTTGGACCAAAAAAAAACGACCGTGGGTGTAACAAAACGGCCTAGGGACCTTTTGTTGCCCCAGGATATTTTTTTTTGTGTCTCCCCGTTCCCCCACGGCAACCTGATTTCCCAATGGGGATTCTAGGCAGGAAAAAAGGGCATCGAGAGTTTAAATAAAGTGCATTTTGGGTATAGGGGGAGGGGGATGGGGGGGGCATATACCCCTATGTGCCTACGCCCTTGAATTCATCCCTAATTAGTATTTAAACCTTGGACGAAACACCGATTTAGTGTTTCGTTCAAGGTAAAAAAAAAGTCCTCAAAATGTTTGCTTACTTGCCCCTTTTCTTCAAGTGTGCCCCCAACTCCCCCCCTCCCCAACTCTCAAAGTGTGCTTACCTTCCTGATTGAGTTTATACTAGGGCCTACCACTAAAGCATCAGTAAAGACAAAAATAAAATCAGTTGTAAAAAAAAGCCTTGATTCAGGCATCTCTAGAATTCGTTCCTTAGTTACATCACCTGGGCCAATTTTCACCAACTGGGGAAGGGGGCGGGGGGGGGTCTTGAAAGTGTGAAACGAAAAGAGACGATGGGGGAACCAGTCCAGTTGAAAAAGGAATTTTTTTCCTTTTTTTTTATACTGCGTTTACTTTTTTTCATTTAAAGTCTGGTAACTTTTTTAATCTATAAATCGTTACATCGATAAATCTAGATCAATAAAACGAAGTTGGGAGAATTAATTTACTCATAAAAGTAATTTCCGCCGTTTTTTTTATATTCTGCCATTCCGTGTAGTTATTATTACACTGCCGTCCTGTACTAACCAACGTACCGTCCATGCGTTTCTGTAACGGTAATGGACGCGTGCGGGTGGTTCAAATTTCCACGCTGCAGCAGCGCCACTGCGAACTCGAGGCATCCTATATAATTTATTAACTCAATGAGCTAAAGCCAAGGTGTCTCAGGTGTCTCCGTTGGCCTAGACAAGAACTGCAAAGTTTCGAAGACCGCCTATAGATGACACTACATGACGATTGCTTGCGCCTCACGGCCATCATACCTAAAGATGACGGTCAAGAGCATACATTTACGAACAATATCTCCTTCCACTCTTTGCAGTTTAAAAAAAAAATGGCATCTTAGCGTACATACCAAAAACATAATGCAATTTCAACGTTAATGTACGGCTAAAGAAGAACCAAGGAAATTTACCATTACTTACCTAAGAAGCAAATATAAGAACCAAAGCAAACTGGGATTGAAACTAATTTTCTTCCCCCGCATTAGGATCCCGGGCGAAGCCGGGTACTTCAGCTAGTAAACAATAAAAACAACTTGCAGACTAAACTTGAAATCAAGTTAATAAAATGAGCTTTACTTTTATTTCATTTATTTATTTATTTATTTTTGTGGCAACTTCACAACAAAAATTATGTGTAACCTAATTTAAGTGTTTATGGGGCGTATTTTACAAAAATATTGCACTGCAGTGAAGCTTACGTTATGCTCCGGTTGAATTAAACGGAATAAAAGTGCCTAATACGGCAGCCTTGAAAAAAAAGTTCTTGGCCCACTCTTTTTCCAGATGTGCTCTCTGTCGGCCACCCCAAACAATTCAGTCCTGACGCCGTCACTGATACCAAAGTTTGTTCATTGCAAAATGCACTCGATAATTATATTACTAATGATCTAGACACACGCTACTGTGTAACCTCCAAGTAACAGTAGATCATCCCATTGTAGACATCCGATTGTTAAAAAATTGATTATTAATGATAAAAAGGCGGCCTCACTAGCAGACATGAGTCTGTTAACTGTAAGCAACTAAAAGCATGTTTTGGCATGTTGAGGATAAATCCCAATGCGGCAGAAATCTTTCAAATTGTGGTAAATGTAAGGGGAAGGTGCAGGGCTAAAGAAAAAAATAAAGTAAAAGGCTAAGTGTCCACCATTCCTAGAGAAAAAATGCGTCAATAACGTTGTTTTTAATGACTAGCTAGTAACTAGTAACGCTGGCCCCTTGTTAAATCCCATAGATTCATTGCTCATGGCTAGCGCTATGAGAAGACCTGCGTAGCTGAACTTTTGCACACGGATGCATGGTGATCTGAACATGGTCCTTTTGTTGGTTTGGGGGTTGTAGGGGTCAGAACAAATGCGTGGGTGGGTTTTGAAATTCGCCACCAGAGAATTTAAATATCGTTTCTTTTCCAAGTTGCAACCAAAGATTTCAATTGACAATGGCCTGAACAATCAAGACTGGTCCTTAGATTTATTGTAAAAGCCTGGACGAACTAAAAACTGAACTGTAACGAAGGACAAAATAAATAAACATTAACGTTGCCGTGGATTGCGTAAGAATAAAGGGATGCATGCTAAATGATGGTTACGCAACAATACGAGCATCCACGAGCTAACGGGTTTTTGTTAATAACCCAAAAATAAAATTAGGAACAAAAACGTGAAGTGTGCCGTAAAAAAAGGGGTTATAAATTGAAGTTTCATTTTACTTGTTAAAATGTACACGGATAAAAATTGGTGTTTTTTAATTGAAATAATCAAATGTACAATTCAGAAAATTGCATCTGTTTAAATGTTCTTGTGCTTTACCAACCATATACGTTACGTAAAGCACAACAGCATTAAACAGATCCAATTTTCTGAATTGTACATTTGATTATTTCAATTAAAAATCACCAATTTTTATTCGTCTACATTTTAACAAGTAAAATGAAACTTCAATCATATAACCCCTTTTTTTTACGGCACACTTGACGTTTTTGTTTGTAATCCGTATACCTTTTTTACGCTATGGTGTCGCGCTTTAAAGGTTTGCTGAGTGGCATTGTTCCCTAAATACAATGGTTGAAACAATGGAAAACAATCAAAACGACCATTTAGGGTCCCGTAACTCCGGAATGGATCGACCAATTGAAAAAGTGGTCCCTGTAAGGTTGAAGCCAAGGGAAATTTCTGGCTCAGATCATGTTTCAGATTTTAGGTAGGTGCAGTAGTTTTTTTCTGAAACAGTGTCAGCCAAGAAGAACAAGACCCAGAACAACAACAACAAGAAGTGAACAGTTTTCAAATTTAGGTGTGGCTTCCTAGGTTTACTCTTGCACGGAATTGCATAAAAGTTGGTGTAAAGTTGTGAAAAGTTGCTATCTACTATCTGGCCAAGTTTGGTCGAAATATATTGAATAGAAACGGAGAAAATTATAGTTTTAGTTTTGCTGGAGAGAGGATTTCAATCATAAATATACACGGCTATCGCCGTGTATGATACTTCGTGTTCTGCTGTTTTTGTAACAGCAACCTTTGGAGGTTTCTGCATGACCAAATGTAATGTACTTTAGCTTGTACACTAAACTATTGCGTGGGTTGACTAGGGCATAATAACGACACTAGACCATAGGCGCCATAGCCGGAGGAGGGGGGGGGGGGCCGGGGGGGGGGGCCCCACCACTTTTGCAATTTAGCCTATTTGGCCCCACCCACCACTTTTTACAGCATAAGTCGCTCTATAGTTAGTTTTTCATTGCTAGATTTTTATTATTTTGTCCAGTGAATGGCCGTTAAAACTGATTGGTTAGTTTACATTTCAGTGACTTCACATAGTTTTAGTTATATAGGCTGCGAGTTGGTGACATGCTTAAAACGAAGAGATCTGCTTGCGTGTCTTAACATTGGTTCGTAGCGCCCAACCATTGAGCTATTTATTAGACGTTGCTTGTCGTGACTTTCTGAACGCGCCTAAAGTACATTTGCGCAGCGATGTAAGCTACTACACATCACATATTTATTACAAAAGGTGCATACAAGCATTTATGAAGGTGATGGTTTGGTAGTACTAGTGATATAAACAATTTATTATAGTTTTTACTTTATATAGCCATTACCTCGATGACCAGAACAGCTATGACACAGCATCTTCCCCATAAAAAAAAGTTTGGGACCCAGGTTCACTCAATGTCGGACAAACAATATATTTTTTCTTCTTTTTTTTTCATTTGTGTTAATTGTTAAAAAAAAAAGCGATCTTGGGATCTAGTTAGCGGCCTATGTGGTTATCCATATTACATTACCAGACTTGATAAAAAAAAATCCGGGAAGGGGTAGGAAGGGGGGATGTTGGAACATGGCCCCACCACGCTTTTAAAGCTTGAGGTGCCTCTGCACCAGACTGTTGTGTAGGCTACAACTGGAGAGACAGTTTACTTCCTGTTGGGAGCAGTTCAAATAGCAATTACAAGTCATGTGAACTGTATGGTCAGATGTTACTATGGCATGGTATATGTTATAATATAGCAGAGCTTCCCAGCAGTGTGTTATGGAAAACTAGGAAGGTTAATATAAAGGACCTATCATGAAAGACGCCATTGTGGTGCCAAAAAGCTCTGTAGCTCAGGAATACAAGTTGGGTTTGGAGCATTTGTGACTGCTTCAATAACTTCAGGGAGTGTATGCAAACCTTCTGCATTAATCATATGGCCTAATATTTTAATTCAGGCCGCGACAGTTTACACTTTTCGATCTTAAGCCTAGCTCCTGCATTTTGTAAAGCGGTTAACAGTTGGTTTAACGCATCATCATGATTTTCCCCCTTCCCATCACTTATGAGGATTTCATTGTAAAATGGAAGACATTTGGGAATTTTAATTGTGATTTGCGTCATGACCCTATGGAAAATTCCAGGACTGGATGCAAGGCCCAGAGGCACACGAAGCCAACGTGTGTTAATAGTTAACGCTTCTTATGACTCTTTTATCAAGCTCAATCTGCAGAAAAGCATCCTTAAGATCGATAAGGGAAAATGTGTCACTGCCTGTGAGTTCACTAAATAATTCTGCTGCTGTGGGCACCCGGTAGTGGTTGACTTGCAATTGATGGTTCATGGTGGTTTTGTAGTCACCTATTACTCTGGTTTCTCCATCAGCTTTATGAACTATGACGATCGGAGTCGCCCACTGTGAGGTCTCCACAGGCTCCAGAAGCCCACCAGGCGCCTGGTTGACTTTTTCTTTAAGTGCCAATGGAACTGGTTGAACACGACAATAAACTGGTTTAGTGTCAGCCTTTAATTGAATCTTAGCTTTGAAGTTTTTAAACTTTCCCATTCCCTCGCTAAACAAATCTGGGAAACCTTTAACTATTTCTGTATTATCAACAGGTATAATGCTTGTTTTAACTTTCTGAACACGTTTTTTAACGTTAACTTTTGTTTGCAGGTTGTAAAAAGGATCATAGTTAACTCTGAAGAATTGACAACCAATCCTTTCCCATTGAAGCAGATTTATACAATTTGGAGACTAAGGCATCCAAGTATTCAGTTTGGCCTTTGACATTTACCTTAAGACTGACAGAATATATCGTGCTTTCAACTCAATCGGTGTACGGACTGATCTTGATCCACAAAATATTTCTTATGCCACTAAATAGGGATTATTGTAGTGTCTGCCCCGGAATCAAGTTTCATTTCAAGATTAACTCCATTGAGGCAGACAGGCATGTTCCACTTACGGATTTTCATGGAATAACTACAATAACTATTTTATTGGCATGCATGGGAATTGAACTTTGGTCTGCAGCCTGACTTAATCCAAGAGTATTGTTTTGCAATAAATAATCATCTTCTGAATCGCTGTCGGCTTCAGAACCAGCCTCTGAATTTTCGGTTCCAACATCTTGTTCACTATCAGTTTCACGTTCTAATTTACGAACTTTCTTTTTGTATCCATACTTGAGTTTACCTTTAGTGCTTGAACTGGGTTTAGAATGTTCATACGTTTTAGTAGACTTATTTCAGTTACTGATACTTGACTTTCTGCGCATAATTTTTAAATGGCCAACGATATGGCATCTGCCACAAGTATAATCTCGGTATTTACATCTGGTTTTGAAGTGACCAGATTTTTTGCAGGAATAGCAGACAAAATCCTTGGATGTTTTGTTACGAACTTGAGTCTTAATTGGTTTCATAGATATAAAATTAACCGACTTAGTGTGGGCCCGAATAATGCCCAGATCAATTTCGGGAGATTCAAGGGATAAAGCAAAAGATGTTGTTGCCTTTAAATCCAGAGTCTGCTTCAAAAGTTCGCGTTGTAGGGTTTCAGACCGCACACCACTGATTAGGCGATCCCTAATCATTTCATTGTTGATATCTGTGATTTTGTCGAAATCACAGTACTTCATTAGCATTTTTAATGAAGCTAAATACTCACTGATGCTTTCATCAGGTTTCAGCGACCTTCTAAAAAATTTTACCCCTTCAAAAACACTGATGGTAGGGGTTCAACGTCATCAAGAATAGTTTTCACCAAATTTGCATACGTAAATGAATCAGGAGGTGCTGGCGAAATATTGTTCAAGATTCGGTCAAACATTTTCTGTCCTACAGAAGCCATCAAAAGATCTATTTGGGCAGCTGGGATTATATTTTTTGCTGTAAAATAGTAGCCTATCCGGGTGGAGTATTTCTCCCATGTATCGTTTTCATTATCAAACTCTGCAAATAAACCTGCTGTTTTAGAAGATGCCATGTTGTCTTCTTCTTCACTACTTAATTCAGAATTTGAATTTAAATTTAAATTTGAATCAACTTTACTGTAGCTCTAGCGGTCCCTTCTGAATTTGCTTCGGTTTCTACTAAACTGTTAACTGGAACAGTAGTTACAGGTGGTTTACACATGACACCTGTCTTGGGCATAAGCATACACTTAAATAATTAAATTAAATTTCATTACTATCCTACTTAAATTAAACAAGAAGTACTCGAGACTACCGGTTATCTACTTAACAACGAATCCACTTCAGCATAACTGTAGCCTACCTAGTAATTTAAATCAACCGCCTACAAATTGAATTTAAAGGGACTAGGCTTTTTAAATGTTTATACGTTCATACACTTTTGAAACGTTTTACAAAACAACACTACTGGCCTAAGCTTTCAGCACTGACCAAGTTTTACTCGTTTAAACATAAACGCATAAATTCAACACCGGCACAAACCACCCTGAATAAGGGCTAGGCACTATCGGATTTACAAGAGTTAATTGAATAGCACATTTTCATGTCGTCCGTTTAATAGTACTGACGGTGGGACACGCTAGTGCGTCGCTCTAGAACACTACTATTGTAAAAATTAACCATTACAAACCCAATTGCCCTCTTCAATTCTAGTAGTTAAGGTATTAAATTTAACTATTATCATCAGTACCACCAATCTCCAACACCACAAAATTACACTGTTTGAAAAAGACTAAACTCTGATAGGTCCTCAGAGAACTAGAAGTAATTCAATTGTCAGACTCATCCACAATTCGTTTGGCATTACTGTTGGCTGTTTTCAGCTTCGCACTAAATACCCAACTTACTCGTCTTTTTGCATAATGACCACCGAATCATATAGTGACATCATCATGTGTTCCAATATATGGCCCTCTCATGCTAAAATTATGCACTTCCTTGGTCGTCGCACACCGTCATTACCGAGGAATAACTCAAGCAACCCAAGCTCTGATAATCAGTCAAGTGCACCTCATACCCAACAACAAACCGTACAAAATTCTCCCAAGTCACCAACGTCTCTTCCCACTGACAATATTACATACAGAAAGAAATCTGCCAACAGCGAAGCCCAAACCGAGGAAAATAACCAAGACAATGATAGGTTATCCACAAATGACAGCGTCAGTGTTGCAAGCGATTGCAGCAGTCACCACAGCTTACTACTGGAGGAGGATCCCGCACCATAATTTTTCCATTCACTTCTACACAGTCCAGCTATACCTTCGTCCACTGTCTCTCCTGCCTTTACTTCAATGCTATGGGACTACTCAACAAACTTGATGAACTACAACTTACCATATCATCCTACTCTCCAGATGTTATCGGAGTTTCAGAAACTCACCTTACCTCTGTTATTCCAGACTCTGCAATTAACATTGATGGCTATTGTGCTTACCGCAGTGACCGTTCGATCAGGGGTCATGGCGGCGTTCTTATATACATCAAAAATAGTATTTCATCTTCCTGCAGCGGATCTTTCTCTGATTCCTTTGGAGAATGGGAATCTCTCTGGTGCTCCATACTCATTCCTCACCGTGGCAACATCAACATCGGGTGTGTTTACCGTACTCCGATCAAAGGCTACCCCACCCACTGGCCCAGTTTTCTTACCATGCTTACTAATGCAGTGTCCACCAACCAGTCAAGTCCATTCTTCTGCATGGGCGACTTTAATTTACCCAATATCAACTGGCATAGTGTTACTACTTCTGAGCTTAATCCCAGTGCTTCAGTAGAGTTTCTCGATTTCATGCAAGATTACAACCTTGTTCATCATGTTTCGAAGCCCAATCGTCATCGCGCAAGCCAATGTTCCAGCCTCCTTGATTTGCTTATTTCTTCTTCCACTCTTAACCTTTCCCCCATTACTCATTCACCAGCTTTTGGTCGTGGTGACCATGATGTACTTACCTTTTCACTCAATATTGATTTCAGTACTAAATCCAGTTCCTTCTCATCTCACAATTTTCGCTCTGCAGACTATCCACTTATTAATCACATGATTTCCTGTATTGACTGGTCCACTGAGCTTTCCCATCTTGATGTTGACTCTCAAGTTCATAAACTTACTACTTTTCTTCAGGATACTATCAGTCACTTCATTCCACCTGCTAAGAAATCGGCTCCGTCCCGTCCCACCTGGTCCACACCTGAACTTCGCGCCATTCTGAACAAAAAAAAACGTACTTACCGCTTACTCCGCTCCTTTCCTTCTCCTTCTAACATGGCAAATTTTCTTGCAGCTAGGGAAAATGCCATTAAGTATATAAAACTTGCTAAAACTGAATTTGAAAGCAACTTGATTCTTCGCTCTAAACAAAATCCAAAATTACTTTTTTCCTATCTTAAAAAGGATAATAAGTCTGTCCCTTTAAGTTGCATTCAAAACGAGGATAATACTTTCTCCCTTGATGATCCTGCCATTGCCACTAGGCTGAATAATTTTTTTTCCACTACTTTTCATCCTGCCTCTTTTTCTGATTCTATTCCATTTGCAACCAACAAAGTTCATTTTAGCGCTGATGATGTCTTATCTGCTCTCAAATCCCTAAAGGATAATTTTTCTTCTGGCCCCGATAACATACCTCCGATTTTTCTTCGTAATTGTGCGGAATCTATCGCCAACCCCCTTTTCTTAATTTTTTCCAATTCTATTACTTCTAGCTCCTTTCCGACTTGTTGGAAGGACGCTCATGTTACCCCAATTCACAAAACTGGTTCCCCTTTCCTTGTTACTAACTATAGGCCTATTAGTCTCCTTTCGTCAATATCAAAATCCTTGAACAGCTGGTCTATTCTGAACTTTTTACTCAGTGTTGTAAACTTAATATTCTCCCGACTACCCAACACGGGTTCCTTCCTAAACGCTCTTGCCTTACAAATCTCCTCTCCACTTATGAACCTATTACTAAACTTATTGATTTTGGCCTCCCCTGTGACCTTGTTTTCTTCGATTTTAGCAAAGCATTTGACACTGTCTCCCATTCTAAGTTAGTTTCTAAACTTGCGCACTTTGGTTTTACTCCTGGAATCATTTCCTGGCTCAATTCGTATTTTCATTCTAGGCGCCAGCGTGTCGTTCTTCGTGGTTCCTATGCCCCCTGGCTTCATGTGACTTCAGGAGTGCCTCAAGGCTCCGTTCTTGGCCCTCTCCTTTTTAACATTTTCATTTCTGACTTACCATCTGTTATTCTTTCCTCCTCCAGTGTCTGTTACGCTGATGACTTGAAACTTTTCTCTGACTCTACCTCTTGCCAGTTGCTTCAGGCTGATATCCAACGCGTAGCTGATTGGTCAACTATAAATTCCCTTTTCTTTAACACTGATAAATGCCATGTTCTTTACTTTGGTAATAACAACCCGCGCTTTCCTTACCGTCTGTTCGGAAAGCTAATTACTCCTGTCGCTAATCATACGGACCTTGGTATCACTGTTGACAGTTCTCTTAATTTCAATCTTCACACTGAAAATGTCATCTCTAAAGTTTTCAGGAAGGCACATTTCATTCTTAGGGGATTCTCTGATCTTACTCCTTCCCTGTTTACTGTCTTATTCAAAACTTTCCTTCTTCCACTTTTTGATTATTGCTCTCAAATCTGCCGCCCTTACAATCTTTACTCATTGAACCGCCTTGAAAATTGTCAGCGGCGCCTTACTAAATGGTGTCCCACCATTCGTTCTTTGTCCTACCCCGACCGCCTACGTAGGCTTCAACTTACTACCATTCAAAACCGTTTTCATCGTGGGGACATGATCCTTACTTACCAAATTACTCATAACCTCCTTAACGTTAACTCTGATCTTTTTTTTTCACCGAATTTCAATTATACTCGTGGCCATCCATTTCGCATCTGTGGTACTGTGTCCCGGACTAAACTTCGCTACCAGTTCTTTACGGAAAGGGTTGTCCATGCCTGGAATGCCCTTCCCTCTAATGTTGCTTGTGCCCCATCTCTTAATGCTTTCAAATCTCGTTTCGATGTGTTTGTTCGTTAATTGTTGATGTTTTGTTTGGGTGGGTGGGTGGGTGCTTCGTGTGCCTTTTCTTTTCTATTTCTATTTCTATTTCTAACTAATTTCATTGCCAAAATGAAAAATTTGCTACTTACCGCAAATTCGGAGCACAGATGTGGTTGAAGAACCTAACAAGTTAGCTTCTAAAATTAAGTTACTACCTATGGTACCGGCTCGTCACCATCTGTAATGTACTTTGGCTTGTATACTAAACTATTGCATGGGTTGACCAGGGCATAATAACGACATTAGACTGTTGTGTAGGCTACAACTGGTGAGACAGTTTACTTCCTGTTAGGAGCAGTTTAAATAGCAATTACAAGTCATGTGACCTGTATGGTCACATGTTACTATGGCATGGTATATGTTAACAATATGACAGAGCTACCTAGCAGTGTGTTATGGAAAACTAGGAAGGTTAACATAAAGGACCTATTATGAAAAACACCATTGTGGTGCCTCACTGACGACACCACACTAAATGTGAACGAAACCTTGAAAAATTAAGGGAAAGGTACAGGGATAAACAAAACAACTGAAGGGGATGCACTGATTGAGTGAGAGAAGCGAACGAAATCAGCGATTGTTAGCCAGTGTCTTCAAAAATGGGATTGAAGCAACTTAAGCATGTGAAGAATGGTCATACAATATAATAATAATCAGGCATGTCAAGGACCCTAGGATCACTAACAGCCAGGCCAATTTAAAAACGGAAGACGATATATTTATAAAGATATAGATTTGGCCGATAAAGGTTAGGGGGGGATTGAGGTTGAAGGTTAGGGGGATGAGGTATGGGACACGAATGACTTTATCACCAAGGTTAGATCTGCCAGGGAATCCAGGCCCCTGATGACATCGCCAATCGTGTAAGACACTGGAGGTGTAGGATTGGCCCAAGTAAAAAATAAAAGGCAGATGAACAAATGAGACGGTTAAAGAGCATCGTTATATAATACAAGGTATGGTTATGGTAAGTACTAAAAACAAAAGCATCCTCAAACTGGGAATTGTCACCACCTAAAAATAAACAATTCAGAATTAAAAAGCACGTAAGACGCAGGAACTTCCAACATTCTTTTTTAATAAAAGAATAATATTAAAATTAAAATAACCAGTTTACCACCCCAAAAGTGGACGGAAGATGGAGGGGCATGGGACCTTTAACACCATTCCGCAATTAAGAGACGATTAAAAGACAATAAATTAAGCCATGTCAATTTGGCTAATCTAACGGTTAATTGGCAAATTGGTAAATTTGAAAATTATAAACGTGAAAATTTATAGAAATAAAATTCCTCTAAAGGATGAAGATAAGACGGTGTAACCTTATGTACGTTAACAGTCCTATGAAAGTTGTGATATTCACCCAAAACTAAAACTGGTATAAAAACCCGTCAAGTTTCCAAAAACTATCGGCCTTTGAAGGTAGTGATATCATTTCACCACGGAAAGGCCGCCTATTAGCCAAGTTAATCGCACTAAATAATACTTTGGACATTAAATGAAAAACTTGAAGATTGCTACAGCGAGTAGCAATCTTCAAGTTTTCATTGAACTTTCGAACTATTAGTCGGTGCAATTAACTTGGCTAATAGGATTGACCTTGGCGGCCTTTCCCTGGTTGAATGATATCGCTACCTTCAAAGGCCGATCGTTTTTGGAAACTTGGCGGGTTTTTATACCAGTTTTGGTTTTGGGTTGCTCTAAGATACTACTACGATGACTAAGCCAGGTCTGTTGATTTTTCCCTGCCTGCTCTTCTTGCATTTTTTTTTATGTATTGTTATGATACTTTCTTTTTGCTAGTTGTTTCGTTTTTGGCTTGTTTATGTTGCTTCGGTCTTTTTCTCTATTATTTTATTGTTACAAATTATATTTACTATTGTTGAATTGAGTTAGTTGGGAAAAAGGGAAAAAAATTATTTTTTCATTGGGCTTGGTTTCCCCATTGCCCCTGTAGACTGATGTCTTTCCCTTCATTTATCACTATCCAGACACGACCCCCCCCCCCCACCCTTCACACCCACACAATTGGCGATTTGGCTCTGGTGATGTACCTATAGAACGAATTCTAGAGATGCCAGAATTGATTTTTGTGTTTTCTGAAGCTTCAGTGGTAGGCCTTATCTCATTTACGGTAAAGCAGTACAAACTCAACCAGGGGCGTATGCAGACTTTCAGAAAGGGGGGGGGGGGGGGCACTTGAAGATTGGGGGGAAAATAAACAAACATTTTGGAGACTTAGACGAAACATTAAATCGGTGTTTCGTCCAATGTTTAATTACTAATTAAGGATAAGTTCGAGGGCGTACGCACATTAGGGCACTTGGGGCACGTGCCCCTGCCCTCTACCCAAAATGCATTTTATTTAAACTCTCGATGCCTTTTTTGTCCTGCCCTTGCATCTCATTGGAGAGTCAGGGACTGGGGGCCCAACACGTAAAAAAAAAACCGGTACATGGGCACAAAATACGAAAGTAGCAGCAAGCAATTCCCCCCCCCCCCCCCCGTGATGGTGGGCTACACCATTGGAGGCTACGCTCACTGGCCACCATCCATTGCTCTCCTTTTCCAGCTAGTTGCAAGGTGCACTACGCGCTTCCAGGGGAGAGAGAACTCGGCAAATGCTGTAGGTTCGTTAGCAGTTCCGTAATTCAGTCATAATGTAAATCTAAATATCAAGAGTACATCCACAGTTAACATCTAAAGTGGCTCATTTACTTAAATGTGGGATGTTTCCGGGCACATCCTCACACCCACTCAAACAAATTAGCAAGCAATTCCCGCCCCCCCCCCCCAAAAAATAAATTTTGTTCCAAATCTTAGACAAAAAATGGCCCTGGTGATAACAAAACGGCCCAGGGACAAAGTACGAAGTACAAGCAACTCACCCTCCTGTCCCAAAAAAATTTTGGAGGGAGGAGGAGAGTTGCTTTGCTACTTTTGTACTTTGCCTCTAGTCCGTTTTGTTACTCTCAGGAACGTTTTTTGTGCCCTCACTCCCTGACTCCCCGAAAGGAGTCTTTCAACGCGATTTTGAAGGAGCTACGTGAAGATAACATTTTTTAGCATGATGGAATCTGAGGTAGTTGCGTATAATCACCGGGAATATCCGGGGGATAACCATTCACACTTATGAAGATCCGTTCCCATTTTACTTCCATTGCCACAAATCTTCATCCATGTGAATGGTGATCACCAAGAGATTTCAGGTGATTACAAACAGCTGCTAAAAATTTCATCGCAAATTGATTTAGGAGTGAGTGTTTTTATTAAGGGAGCTACAACCATACCTGGTCACCAGCCCCACCTCAACAAAATTACAAGTCACATCAAGGAAGCAAATCCATTTAATGTTCAATACCCAACAACAAACAAAAAAGTTCCACAACAGTGGTGGGGAGCCTAGTACGCACCGTTTCGTTTATTGTTGGGTATTGAACATTAAATTGAACAAATTTAAACTATAATTTAAGGTGGTATTTTGAGGAGAGTGAAACTCAGTTTTAATAATT
>JAHWFP010261267.1:0-15125 GCA_023313725.1 Lithobius niger
GTGGTTGTTAAGGCAGTTTTTGCGATAAAGCATTACTAAAGTAATGACTATGTTAACTTTTAAATTTAACTTACAAAGTTTAGATATATTCTGCGTTTAATTTAAATATAATACATAAACTTAAGCATACATATGTTTAGTACACCCCTATTGGTTTTTTAAATATCTACACTTAGACAATAATTGGAGTAATAATTAAACTGTTCAAATAACACTCTTATAATTTAGCAGTAAATTCCTTTGGTTAACTAATTATTACATCATACGTAACCAGCACACATAACCATACAAGGATTTATTAGAAAACGTGATTGATGACCATACCTCAGAATCTGTAATAGTGTTTTGTCTACAGGGAACAGTAGTAACCAAGTAAGTCAGTGATAAGTGGGCCTGCAAAAGATATCACATTTTAAGAAGAATTGATAAAAAATGTTGATTATTTTCTTAGGTGGTGTTTTTTTTTATATCCATTGATGAAGATATTCGGACAACCTATAAAGCAGTAACCCCGAAGTAACAGCCATCGGCACACAGTAAAATGTTTAATAATTTTTCTCACGTCTTACTGTGACTCTACTATCCACAGTAACTTCGCTTACTATTATATCTACTTCGTAGCCAGTATATTATAAAATACGTTAGTTTCACAATTTTATCAACATCATAATCAAAGAAATATATAGGCCTATTTCTTTATTAAAATGTTTGGCATGATTGATAAGGCACCATCTGAAAAGATCTATACCGTTTTCAAATACGAGCACTGCAACATGAGATAACATACATCTAAGATACATTTCTTAGCTGTTTGTTCGGGCCATAAAGTGTTTAAACTGCCATAGTATAACCAATGATAATCTTTGCAAAGGTCTTAGCATAAACAAGACTTCAAAATCAAAGACAAACTGAACTCAATTGACAAAGCTAATGATGAACACAGATCCAGTAAGAAAGCAGATCTGGATAAAACTACGGCATTAGCATTAGTTGTATGAATTATTTTGCCTGTTGCAATATCTGCATCATGATTAAATGGAATTCAAAGTAAAAAATTATCTATTATTGCAAGCAGAGGCAAAAAAAAAGAAAGACGCAAATTTTAATAGTCTGAAGCTTACCTGTTTGCTAACTTCTCCAGCAACACGGATAATGTAATAAAAGTAGCCAAACTCACTGAAAAACAGTATTATCAAATGTGCAGTGAAATACTGTCGATAGATAAACACGCCGTCATAAGAAAATATTCGAGCAAACAAAATGACATCTGTAGCTAAGCCACACAAGAGAATAAATAAAACTGGAGAAATGGCCTTGTTGAAAGCATCAATCAGTTGACAGATGTATTCATGTTGTACTCGACATTTTCTCATGGATTCATGCTTCAGTTTTACTGAGAAAAGTGATTTAACTTCTCGGTTAATTAAATCAAAGCAAACGGTTATCATCTTGCAGAAAAAAACGATCAGTGCTACTAAAATGCCAGTAAAACTTCTCGTAACGAATATGTAGAAAGAATTGAAACTTATGTAAATAGGAACCAAAACATTTGGTGGTATAAGATTTTCAGGATTTTCATCAAATAATCGTAGAAGTGTATACATGTTGCTGCGATTCGCCACCATATCATTTAAGGCTGTCACACTACAAATCGCGTAAGTCACTACTGACACAATAGTTTGGAGGGCTACAGTGGAAAACGATATAGCCACTGATCTGTAAAGTGTTCCTTGCATATCTTCTTGACATTGGTACATCAAAAAAAATACTAGCTCTTTTAACACTCTTCTAATATGGCATTGTTTGCAGCGGATCCCAAATAAACAGATAATTGTCATGATTACAGTGATCAAAGGTGAGATTCGAAGAACCATGAAAGTTAGCCTGTCTATTTCCTTATAATGACCAGCTGCGCTAACTGCAAGGTATAGACATCTGAACAGAAGAGAAACTAGAATAACAATAAACCAACATGTCCGTGTAGACGGCCGGCGAGAAGTATTTTGAAAGTTAAAGTCAGCTCCGTAACAGCTGAATACTACGCTAATCAACCGTAATGCTTTAGTAGAAACTTCTTTCGAAATGACTTCACCGTTACTAATTACTGATTCACAGTCGGTATCATTAGTTTTCGTCTGTCTGGTTTTCTCTACTGATACCTGTGCCATACTGATATTCGATACCACCCAAGAAAACGCCGTAGCCCACAAGAAGCTCTTAACAGGAAACTGGCTTTTCAGGTATCCTGCTCTTGTGATACTGGTACGCGGCAACTAGAACTGCATGCAATGAATTAACATTTTGTGTGGTGAAGCACCAGAGCCAATCACATTTTATTATGAACAAATGGATTTGATACGTCTTGCTTCGTCACTTTTTAATCAGCAATTTCACCTTTTAGATGACTCACCAAATTCAACTTGACAGCTATAGTGTTTATCAGGCTTTCTCATTTTCTTTGATTGATTTGCTTCGTTGGTTACGCATAGTCATTGAAGAGCCAAATGGAACCATAATTGCCAACTGGATAAAGAAATCGTTACTGCGAGACATTTTGTTTGGTTAGACACATAAATCAGGAGTTTTTTAATTTATGAAGACGGAAGCTACATTAGTTGGTATCCTTGGCAAGGAGACAGGAATGCAGCTGTCATATCATTATGTTTTGTGTCATAAAAGGTGTTGACATCAGTTTAAATATCTTCCCAAAACTCTATTAATTAAAAAAAACAGTAACTGTCTTTGAAACACATTTGCAAACAACACGGTAAAATTATGGAATATTTTCTTCAATACGCTGGTAATTAGCGTTAATACTTTCATGAATGGTATACAGTGATACATTTATAGAAGACGATCAGCGGTACTACGTTTCTGATTAAACCAATGTTTGTCTTCAAAGTACTTTCTTTGATTAATTGCTCCTTTCCTTCGTGTTTAAAAATTTGTTCATTGTGGCCTTGTATGTTGGTTTCATGAATCGCAGCAATATTTTCTTGCACAGTATTATACATACTTAAAGAAACAAAGTTGGCAGTAAACCATGAGAAGCAAATGAAGTGCATAGAAATGTTGACTCCATTCTCCATTGTTTGCTTACATATACTTGATCATACGAAAGCCCCATACGGTTAAAGGGACCCATCAAGTTTTGGCCACAGAAAGTAGTGATATCAGAGCCAAAATGGCTGCCATCAAGTTTGTGGTCCGAACCGTGATCACTCAAGCTTAAATGACAACACCGAGTGCTTACGTACACTTGATGGTTGACTTGTTGGGCATGAAATTGAAAAGACTTGTAAGAGAATTGTTCAAAATTGTCGTTCAAGTTACAAAGCCTGTTAAATGTTCGTGGAAATCGATAATATTGTAACTATTTATAATGTTGTGCATTGTCATTGTCACTTTCGATGCTTCATTACATGTTCATTGTTCAGTAGTGAGATGGCACTGCAGTTCCACATTTTAAAAGTCGCTAGACGCTGTTTTGAGGTCTCCCAGTTCCTTCAGTAAACTCATTGTAGTTGCTGAGAACATTTTATGCAACAATCGCTTGCAAAATTCAGTCATTTGTAGTTCCCCTTTTCTTACATTCATTTCTTAATAAAACACCAATATATTTATGCCAAATTCAAATAAGGGTTGCTGCAGTAAAATCCAAGAGAAATACGAAAATTCTTGTTATAATGGCAATAACGCCATTATTTTTATTGTGCTTTTTTATTATTTCTTTTGGACATAGTAGGGGAAATGGCTCCTTTCGTATATGAATCATCCCCTCCAAAATAAGCTAAGTTCAGAATTCAAGTCATGGAAAAACAACTTAACATTTTATATGCCCCAATTCATAAATTCTCCCCTTACAAGAATGGTTAGTCGGTCCCAAACAAGTCATTTTTATGTAGTCAGCAGAGAACTGAAATTTTCACTAGGTCGCAAACTGGTTGTGTCTGGTGTTTTCAAATCTCCATCAAGATGTCCTTAGAAAAGCTAACTACAAAAATGCATGTTGGTTGTAATCTGTTGATAGTAATTAAGTCGCTCCAGGAACCCAAATGTGATCAACTAATCATTACATCGTTGCATCAGAAAGTGACTAACTGTGCATTTTTCAATTGCTCATTTGCAGATCTCTAGTTGAAGCCAGTTGTCCCCCACTAATCACCAACATTACCCGAAAAAACTAAGCGTCCCAAAGTCTCGGTGTCAATCAGTTGTTTGCAATTCAGTCGTTCCAGCAACCCAAATATGAATAACTATCCCAGTAGGTTGTTACAGTCATCAGAAAGTGATCAACTATTCGTCTTACATTTGCTCGTTTTCAGGTCTCATATTGCCACAAGTTGGCCACTGGTCTCCGTTTACTATCTGAAAGAGAAAGTTGTGTGCCAGGCAGTTGGTCAGATTAAGGTGGCAAACTACAACCAATATCTATGATCATCCATTCTCAATACAACAAGCCAGACATAAGCTAAGAGTGTTGGTCGCGTTTTGGGGACAAAACACGACTAACTCGTCATTCTCTATTTTTATCAGTCAAAAGACGAAAAAAGACCCTTTCAAAAAACGAATCTCTAGTACCGGTATCCTTTTTTTTAAAATTCTCTAATCAGTTCGGTTGCAAATGTGGCGTCGTGAGCGTTTTGTAAGCTAGTATTTTACCAAGTTCTATTGATTACTGAATCTCCTTGAATGGTGTGGATTTCAAGGACTGCTGATCATAGGACAGGTTAGTGAAGACCCTTCAGTGTGCGTACTTATATGGTGTGTTATCTTAGCGGCTTTATTGCTGTTTGGGGGCAAATGGAACAAGGTGCAGTAGGAACCTGGCCGACGCTGCATTATTCTGAGGTTTTGAAGAGCAACAAGATGCCAGCAATGGAAGTGGAGTTTGTGCATTGTATTCACAAGAAATACTCTTCTGCAAAATTCCTTTATTTCATACAAAACGCAAAGTTTACATTTTTTAAAATTATTTGCAATAATGTGTCTCCATGCAGGAGGTATGGAACTATGTTATGGTCCAGAATTCATATAGAACTGTTTTGTTTTCTCTTTAATAGAAGTACCTGTCTTCAATTTTGGAAAATCTTCCTGTGTAATTGAATTTATAATATGTAGTGACATGCAGTTCGTCAAAATAAGTGTTAAGTGAAAAGAACTGTCTAACATTACTTTATTTAAATTTTAAAATAAATTAACTAATTGTTTGTAATTAATTAATACAATTAATTATTATGGAATTTTGGTTCATCGTGCCGAATAATGATGAAAATATTTATTAAAGCAACGCAGCTGGTATGAAACTTGCAACATTTTTAAATCAAACGAATCAAACAGCCTTTTCATTTTATACCTAAGTACAAAGCAGCAATTTGATTTTGATCTGTAACACAAAAATTTGGAAAATAAGCCAAACTACCATTTTCAGTGATGTCAAAGTTAAGGGTCTTGTTATGCCATTAATTTATAAAACGTTGCTATAAAATGACATTGTATAATATACCAGTGAAACTTGTAATTTTTGCGATAATATCTCAACAAAAATTTAAAGAGAGATATAGCTTCAAATCATACAAAAACCTTTCAACAATGAAGTGAACCACTAAGTGTTCGCGATTGAAAGCAATGATATCAGAGCCAAAATGGCTACTATCAAGTTTGTGGGAAGAAACTAAATCTCTCAAGCTTAACTTCAACCACCAATGTGTCAGTTAAGATTTTAGGTTGAGACGAGAAACCAATTTGGCTGTGATATTTGGTCGTCATTGTTCTCTACTGAAGATCAGTGTTGGATGTTAGGGAGTGGGGAGCTGATCGTGCTGGAGAATTCAGAATTATTGGTCGGGTTGTAGACCAATTCGTCATAGCTTAAGACTAGTCAATCACAGAAGGAAAGATCAGTTGATCACAGAAGGAAAGATCAGTTGATCACAGAAGGAAAGATCAGTTGATCACAGTTGTAGAAACCAGTTTATCGCAGTTGAAGAGACCATAATTTTAAACCAAACATAAATACTGCAAAGGGGATCTATCTTTAGGAAATACTCACTTCTTTGTTTACTTCTCCAGCAGTGTAGCTCATAAGGTAAAGGTTGAAAATTTGTCGTGCAAATGTGACTCCGTAAATGGCGTACATGTGAGGAAAGAAAACCATGTCACCTTCTCTTTTAAAAACTCGAACAATCAAAATAATATCCAACATGATCCCACTCAACAATAAAAAAAAAGAAGACAGAAATCAGTTTGTTGGTCTCGCACACCAACTGGCAAAGACAGTCGTGGTTAAAACGTAAGTTAGTGATCGAATCACAAGTTATCTTAGAGCTGTTACGAAGTTCAGTTTTGGCTTTTTCATTAAACTCTTTAAAACCCATAGCCAATAAATGAAAATAAAACATGAGAAGTGAAACAGTCCCATCAACAACGTTTACTGTAACCAATATAAATGGCAAATTTAAAGCTGTGAAAACTAATGTTAGCTGTGTTGAAGTAGCGTCAGTATCAAGAAAACACTTCAACGTAATTGAGCTTATGTGGTGAATAATAAAGGACGGATTATCTGAGAGTGAAATACATGAATATGAGATCACTATCAACAGTAATACCATCATAAAGTTGGAAACAATGAAGATTTTTACTAGTTTGCCAGAGGAACTTGCAATTAATTGTTGATCATATCCTGAAGATAAAGACGTGAGCTTCATCAACATGTGATTTAATTGTGCTTGTTTCCTGCGTGCAAGAACGAGGCATCCAATTGCCATGCCACCATTCAGCACAAATGTCAAGATGAGGGCTATAGCATTTAAAGCTTCTCCTTTCTGACACATGATGCAAACAGCAATTAGCAGATACAGACAAACCAGAACTTGGAATGACAGATTGGTGTAAAACCATGCACACTGACTTGGAGAATGTGGTGTATTGCTTTTAGAATTAAGGCTGATACCACACAAACGAAATATTATTGTTATAAGACGAACAGATTTTTTCATTGAATGTGCTGAAGTGTTATCTTCGTGAGTAGGCATAACTCTGCGATTCCAATAATTAGCAAGTTTGTTAATACTATTACTGGAATGCATGGTGTTATTCATTTTCGTAATAAAATATAAACGTCTGTCACCGATGTTAGCCTGCAATAAGTAGACAGAAATAAAGAAACGTAAAAGAGGCCACTGCTGTTTTTTGTGTTTACAATTTTCGTAAAAGTCAATTACCTGATTACGTTACCCACCATAATGTTTTCTATGATGTTATCATAAACCCGTAATCAATTTATGTCATGCTGTTTCAGCAATTTTTCTTGTTGTGCACAGCTGATCTAGTTGTACACATTTAGAATGTCAACTTAATGCTTTTTTCGATACGAAGCAAATGGTTCTGAACAGTTTGCTGTGTTGTTAATGATTACTATCGCTTTTGTAGGTTGCTACATCTCCGAACAAGCATCGATAAAATCATCCCAGCAACCCTTTGCTACATCCACTTGGAAAATTACAACTTTTAATTTTTATATTCGGTTAGTTTCGGGTCATGAATTCTTGGTATAACATGCTGTAATACCTACAGCATCCACAATATACACTAGCTCAACATTGTGCAATGCTGCCTGCAGATTTCATAGTACAAAACAAACATACGATTAGTGTTTTAATCTACCTTATGCCACACGCATATGGTTCTCGTCGTGGATTCCGAACAATGAATCACTGTTACAAAGACATTGTTAGCCACTAGTGGGTTCTGCCAACAATGTAGCAAGGAAAGTTTGTCAAAAGAATAGTTTTGTTGTTGTCTGAAGGGATATTTTGGAATCAAGCTAGAATGCAATGGCACAAGCAAATTTTGTGCTTAATAATGCTTGTTTTTAATATTAATTCATATTTATGAGTGAAACAAACAAACCAATTTATGAGTAATAAATATTTCTTTGTTATTCCAATACCTTTTACGGTAGTTTGGTGGAGAGTTCTCACCCTACCCAATGAAGATCGCCTCCCGATGAAGCAAATTTTATGCTTATAATGCTCCTTTTTAATACTAATTTATATTTATGAGTAATATTTTTATACTACACATTTTACCTTAATTTCGTGAATAACGCTCACCCTACCTAATGAACGTTGCCTCCCAGAGAAGCCTAATGCTAATATAATATTAGCCATGAAGCCATAACCGTCTGTCATGTTTTTGATTATTCTTAAGTTGTTTTTTTTTAGATAGCTCTCACCCTATCCAATGAAGATTGCCACACAGAGAAGCCTAATGCTAACCATACTGACACAACCGTCTGTCATGTTTTTGATTATTCTTAAATTTTTTGTAGATAGGTCTCACCCTACCCAATGAAGGTTGCCGCACAGAGAAGCCTAATGCTAACTAACTAACACAACCGTCTGGCATGTTTTTGATTATTTTAATTTACTTGGTGGACAGGTCTCACCCTACTCGATGAAGGTGCCTCCCAGAGAAGCCTAATGTTAACCATGCTGACGCTACTGTCGGTTACATTTTTTATTATTTTTTAATTTATTTGTTAAATATTGAGCTTCCAAAATACATGTCATACAAGTATCTATCATACAAGTAAACGTGTAATTTAACGTTAATTATCGTAACTTACTGCATCACCGTTCAACATTTCGAAAATACCCATCATCACACAAGCATCTGTCATGGTCACATTTTTCATTATTTTTAATTTGAAAATGTTGGGTTTCTAAATGATAAATTTCTGCAAATCTGAAGCTGCCTTCCCATAGAAAAACCAAGTGCGGGCATCAAAGCCGTAATTATATACGTTAGATGAATGTAATCAAAATGGTGATGACGTCATGATAGCCCGAAATTTTTATAACAGTTCAACTAAATTGACTTATAGGCCGTGCCTATTGATCCGCCAAGTAAAACTTCGTCAGCATAATAGAGAATTCACATTTTCAAAATGCATTCGTAATGAAGTGAAATTTTCTGCAGTAGACAACATGTCACTGGGTTTTGTACGAGATGAGTTGAAAGGTCTCTCTGTTGTGGAACAATAACTAATTTCCCACGTTCAGCCATTGCTCCATGTGTATCAGTTAGGAGCGTATCATGGACCAGGACAACTTCTGTACCGTGGCACTGTGATTAATGTTGGGTATAGTGATATTGCCCGTCAGCTCCCGCATTCTCCTTTGTCTCTTAAAGCTCTAATTGTTCGACGGCAAGGTGCTAACCGTCATGCTAACTTCCGTGTTCGCGGAGGCAAAGAACTCGCTACACTTCTCTAGTGTAAGTCGCATAACAAGTTCTATGATTGTATGTCATTGGTGAAGCTGAAAGGGTTGTTGACTAGTTTAAGAAGTATACGTCGGTTTTTTCCGACCTATACTTCTTAAACTATTCAGCAACCCTTTCAGCTTCACCAATGACATACAATTGTCCCATAGTTTAAGCCATATCAAGGCCAAACCACGTGATCAATGGACATCATTCGACGTACAGGGTCTCTTTCCATCCCTTTTCCACGCTCTTCTGATACACCAAGTTTCACTAGCCCTACAAAAACAACCCAACGCTGTCCTCGAAACTAACTTAACCGAAGACAATTTCCTTCATATGCTCCAGCTTATCTTTGACACCACTTACACGAGCTTTAAGGGTCGTTACTTCCTTCAGACTTCTGGTGTCCCCATGGGATGCTGTATCTCTCCCTGCCTTGCCAAAATCATTATGCAATCAATAGATCAATAAATACCGTCTTTGCCTCCAACCTCCGTCATTATGCCCGATATGTTGACGATATTGAGACCCTTAGCAACCCCAGCGTCCGCACTCAAATGTTACGGTTCCTTAACGAGTTCTACCCAGACCTTTTTTTAACGCATGAAACCCAAAACCAACAACAACTCAACTTCCTTGACCTAACCCACACCATTTTGCCAGATAGTGCCAAAATTTGGCCGTCAAAACCAACCATTACCGTAAACCATCACACACAACCAGAACTGTCAACTTCCAATCATACCAAAACCTTACTACAAAACTCAGCGCCCTCAAAAACGAGATAGAGAGAGTGGTCAGACACACCTCTAACCTGTACGACTTACCACAAGAAATTAACTTCATCAGACATGAGTATTTACAGATCGGATTCCCACTACCCACAGTGCTTCACTACACAATACCTGAATGGTATGAAAAGAAAATCAAGATCTACACTAACTTTCTGACCAAAGTTTTCATCCCGTATCACCACACCATCACTCCAGCACTGAAGAACCTCGAAACTTGTGAAAAATTCAACCTGATCTCCACCAAACCTTACACCTTCAAACAAAAATGATCCCGCCAATCTCACAATTCATCACCCGAAAATGTTGTTTATGAAATTCCCTGTTTTGGATGCCCCAAGACATACGTCGGCACCACCATCAATCTCAAACAGAGGATTACCAACCACGTTTCTTAACTAAAATGTCTCAAGGAGTCAAGTTCCTTCTTCCGCCACCAAAAAGAAACCGTCCACAAACCACAACTCACTAATCCTAAAGTCTTCCACTGTGAAAAACACCATAGGACTAGATACAACCTAGAAGCCTACGAAATTTTCACAAGAAACGACAAATTTATCAATCATATTTTACCAACCTCACAGGCTATGACCCATTGGGTAAAACTATTCCATCCAATTTCCACCTCACCTTCATAGTATCCCCCCCTGCTCATCCTCCTTTGACCTTCTTTCTCCCCCCCCCCTCCTCTGCTTGTTCTCTTCCCACCGTCGATACCACCCCCCCTGCTCTGGTGCAGGCCCTGGTCCCATTTCTCTTAGTGGAACTTCCTTCCCTTTACTCCCATACCTTCCGTTTACTCTTTCCCCCATTGTTCATTCTACACTCCCTGCTTGACACTGCTCACTGTAAGTAGAATAATTAGTGAATTTACTTTGCTCTTTGTGAATTTTTCGACCATTGCATTTATTATTTACTTTTAATGTGTTTTTAAATATTCATCTGTCAATATATTTGTTATTTTAGTGCCAATACAGTTCATCCAAATGCCACTTCAGCCATACCCTGTTGTACAAATGTAAGGTGTTTTAATTAATTTTTACTTTTATTTTTTTATTTTTACCATCCTCTGATGAAGGTATCGCGTGCTTGTCACATTGATACTGAAATATAAGGTTTTTGTTTTTATTCGCTTGTGCTGCTGGCTACAGTGTTTTTATCCCAGTATGGAGGAACATTGTAGGCTGGCGGCAGTTCGCTACTTCGACTTTGCCACTACCTTGTTTACAGTGCCAGAGCTGCCATGTAGCGGTGGCGGGAGCAAATTGTTGGCCGATGGAGGTCAAGCGGATCGTGTTGCGGATTTGGTCGATGGAAGTGAAAGGATGGTGGATAATACTGTGATGGCGAGAGCTGAAAATATAAGGACAAGTGGCAGGAAGGGCAGTGACAACTGCGGGTCTGTGGTAGCCAGGCAGCAAATGGACAGGTTCGAGCCAGAGCTTGCAGGGCTGGGCTGTGTTACTAAAGAGACAGATGGAAAACACAACACTCACTCCAAAAATCAGGTCGGAGCGTTAATATGGAGTAAGTCCAAGTAATACGTCCCGTGGCGGAGAAAACGCCAAAAAGCGGGACGCAGACACAAAATCTCAAAAGGAAAATATTGACCCACGCCTGGGACATGGCGAACACCATAAAAAAAGCCCCGGGTGAAGCTAAAAAGCTTTCACGTACATCATGTTATCCACGTACATCATTCGAATGAGCGTCCAACTAACGAAAGGAAGGTGGATTTGGTGCCAAGTTCATTATGCAGAGAAGAAGATTCCGACTACCCTGCCGATTCTAGTAAATCTGAGTATTTTGTCAGTCGACAGAATCAAAAGTCAAACAAGTTTCTGAAAGTGAAGCAAGGAAAAACCGATATTTTCAACGAAGGCCCTGAACTTGAGCCCTTTAAAGGAATTTTCGGCAGTGCTCTTCCAGAATCTTAAGAACACAGTTCATTCTGCCAGATATTGACCCAGATGACCCTCCGGTTGAACCGCTTGTGAATTCATTTGCTCCTGTGCATATTCCACAATCAGAGGTAGCTTTCCAGCAATTGCTAAGCCAGGAGACTTTAAGAAGGAAGTTGGACAAAGCGGTTTCTGCTTCTAAACCTCTCTCACCTCATGACCCCAGACTGCCGAATTCTTTCATCAAGTCGACAGGGAAAGGAGCGCCTAACAAGAAGCGTTACGAGACATTTGAAGCGATGCGTTACTTGAAGACCGCACAGCTGATGGAGGCAAACTCCACGTTTCAGGTGCCGACTTCGATTTCCGTTCCCATTTTTTACTACGAGGAAGACGAAGCTATTCTTTGGAATGCGATTAGAGCCTACTCCCATGCGGAAATTGTGCTCTGCATTGGCAGCGGCGATGAAGAAGTTGATTGCAGAAAAACCTGCTTTAGCGAGCAACCCTCTGGTGGAGGATTTCTGCAACCTCTCAAAGAGTGCATTTTCGTTCCAAAAAGATGGCTTTGCATGGTGTCTCCGAGTTTTACTAAACATGGTTTTCCGACGTAGGGATGCTGCGCTTCAGTCGACGGTCAACATTCCCACTAATGTCATCACTCAGCTTCGTCTCCTACCCATTCATAGATCCGAAGATATTTTTGATGAGTAACTGTTAGAGTTGACTCTGGATCTTCAGAACAAAGCCAAGCCTAAGTTCGTGCCGAAACCTTCTCAGGGTCAGAAGAGGATATGACATAACAGCAATGGTTCTTCACGCCCCTTTGCGGCAGATTCGGGGAGACAGCTGTTAGACGCACAGTCGAAAAAGCTCCTAAGCCACCTGTTACTCCAGAAAAAGGATTTACGAATTGTCTAGATCGCCTTTTCCAGTCACGGCCCCGTCCCAAGGTAGGGACAGGGGTAGAGGGTTTTCATTTAATGGACGTAGTACCATCAGAGGGAGGGGCAGGAGAGCCCGTTATTGACGTTTTCCCCCTCACCTTCTTCTGCTTCACCGATAGGTGGGGAAAGGATTCAGCTCCACTTAGACAACTGGAGAAAAACAACAAGGGACATCTTCACTCTATCGATCATAGAAAGAGGCTACGTTCCGTCCTTCGTTTCGATCCCAGCCACACCCAAAAGTCCTCCACTCTGGATAACGACTCGGACTACGATGCAAATTTTCAAGAGGAAATTCGTGCCCTTCTTCAAAAGGAGCGACAGAGCCAGCACCACAACTAGAAGGGTTTTTGGACCCCAGCACGTGTTATTGGGAAGAAAGTATGTGGAAACAGGTTGATCTTCAATCTTTGGAAGCTCAATTCGCAGCTTGTGAAATAACATTTCAAGGTGGAGACCATTCAGTCGATCATAGAGGCACTTTAGAAAGACGATTTCATCGCATCTATCGACCTAGAAGATGCCTATCTCCATGTTCCCCTTCATCGATCTGTTCGTCACCTGTTTTGCCTTTTCTCGTGGTGAAACTTTTACCAATTCAAGGTGCTTCGTTTCGGTCTGGCAACAGGACCTCATGTCTTCACTGCTGTGATGTGACATGTTCTGGCTTGACTGCACAATGCAAACATCAGGTTCCATGCCCATCTCGACGATTGGCTCGATCGGCACAAATCCGAAGAGGAGTGCTGTAAGCACAGACGAGACGGTGCCTTAATTTGTTTGAGGCTCTTAGTTTGAGAGTGACGATTTTGAAAACTCGTTTGGAGCCAATCAGGACATTTGTGGTTTCGGCGTCAGAATTCGACACCCAAGCCTTCACTATCTGCCCTTCCAAGAACATATGTTGAAGATTCAAGCTTGTCTGGAGAACTTTCTGTGCTTGGACTATACATCTCAGCAGATGACATGGCCTCCTACATATACATCATGGACTCTTGCAAGAAACTGGTTCTGTTCGGAGAGTGGAAGGTAAAACTAATTCACTGGTTTCGAAACATCGAATGGTCCCCTCGGTTGTATTGGAAGAACAGATTTTCCCTACAAAATTTTCCAGTCGAATGTATCCTCTGCTGGACGAACGCGGATAACATATGGGCTGGAGTGCCGATCCAGAACCCTCCTGCAGACAGACTTCTGTTCACGGATGCATCCACCACAGGCTGGTGTGCTCACCTAGAGAGACTCCAAGCCCAGGAAACTTTTCCGAAGAGGAGTGTCGGCTTCACATAAATATATAGGAACTGCGAGCAATTCAGCTGGCCATTCTGACATGGGAGGCAGTTTTAGGGGGAAAGACCCTCATCATGATGTCTGACAACACGACGGCCATTACACATGTAAAGACAGGTGTCTGAAGATGGCAGAAGCCACGGAACTTTTTCATCACTGCGAGAGAATTCACCTGAATGTGTGGTCGAAACACATTGTGGGGAAACTGAACGTCCTGGCTGACGAGCTGTCCAGATAGACGACCCCAATGACGGAATGACAACTCGATCCCACAATTTGTCAGGCACGTTTCGTGAAATGGGAAAAACTTCTGGCAGCCCTGTTTGCAACGCGCTTCAACGCCTAGTTTCCCCATTTCGTGTCACCTTTTCCAGCCTCGGCAGCCTGGGCAATGGACGCTCTGGCAGTCGATTGGACGGGAATGCCAGCTTACCTCTTTCCTCTGTTCTCCTTCCCGCAGGCGACGCTGAACAAGATTTGGCACGTTCCAGGACATTTCATCTTGATAGCTCTGCTTTGGCCGGCGGCTCCATGGTATTCCAACTTGTTGGACAAAGTGAAGGAGGATCGGTGCCTCTTCCGATATCCTACAACATGTACTTGCAGGAGTTCCGGCGGCTGTGTTCTCAGTACGCCGGTTATCAGCGCCTGTTTACTGATGGGTCGAAGTCAGACGTTGGCGTGGCGTGTGCTTGTGTGTGTAAGGAAGTCACGGTTGCCCATCGCCTTCCATCAGGCTATTCTGTGTTTCCTGCAGAGCTTTTGGCTCTCGGTTTGGCAGTGGAATGGATCCTTGACCTTCAGGGCACGCATTTCATTGTCTTTAGCGATTCCGTGAGTGCCCTGGAGTCCTTGGCGAATTACAATCCTCGGAACCCCTTGACACAACGTGTCCAAGCTTTGCTTTCCCACTTGCCTGGCCGGCG
>JAHWFP010261270.1:8110-44813 GCA_023313725.1 Lithobius niger
CTCTTGCGAGCCTTCTAATAGCTCGAAATGGACATGCTTTATGATTTCTGTTCTTTTCTTCAATTTTAGCCGAAGTTGTTTAATTTATATAGGAACCATCCTACGCCCATTTAAAGGTGTAGAGGTAATGGCGTAGCAGCAAAAGCGTATGTTGATTTTTGAATTTAAAGTGCCCTTGCGAGCCGTCTAATAGCCTAAAATGGACAGGCTTATGATATTCTGTAAGGTGGGGATATATTTTTTCCATCAATTCTAACCGAAATTGTTTACCTTAGATAGGGACCATCCTACACCGGTTTAATAGTGTTGCCGTTATTGGTATAGCAGCTAGTTTCAAAAAGTGTCATTTTTATCCTCATATTTGTGTACAAGCTAAGCAATTTCTGTTAGGATTAATGGAGAAAATAGATTTCCACCTTTAAAAAAATCCTAATCCTGTCCATTTCGGGCTATTACAGGACTCGCAAGATCTCTTCGAATTCGAAAATCACCATATGCTTTTGCTTTCTGGCCAAAAATGGCCCAACATGACTGTTTTTCTCGATAACCGTGAGATATGATAAAAGACATGGGATCTACACTGTAGGTTACATTATTGTAAACAACTTACATCCAAACCGTTTTGTGTAACACTAACGGTTCTTGCGTTCTTGAGTAAAAATTGGATGCCTTTTTGGTTGCCATCTTTAATGATCAAGGTTTTCAGCTTATAACCCTTCATAATCTTAAAATACGCATCCTTTTGACTAGGTTCCAGCAAAAAAACGGCTCTCACAATGCAAGGTACACTAAAATTTCCTCTGTAAATTTCCATTTACGTACCAAATGCATTTTTTAAATACAATATGCAAATTAGGCCTAGTTTTTCCAGGAAAACGGCTGCAGATAGCGTGGATAACAATTTTTTTTTCGAATTCAGGACGCTTTTTCTAGTTGGAACAACCATGAAATCTTTTGTTGCAAATTATGGTGCGTTAACCACTTTTTTAGCCTGTATTTACCGGCCTAGTGAGGGGAATTCTTGCTCCTATATATGTTCGCAGGCAGTGTGCATAGTCGCTGACCTTTCGTGCTACTACACACCAAAAGTTAACTTCGGGGGGGGGGGGGGGAGATATGCCAAAACCCATATGCCAATTTGGGCTGCAGATGTGAGTTACAAGCTATGAAGAAACTGAGCTAGAACAATATACTTCAGAGGCAGGGACATATGACTCAACCAAACATCAACGACGCTGGGCATAGTCAAGGAGATGCAATCAGTTTCCACCGCCGATTCAACAAATTAAAAAGAAGATAAAAAAATAAACTGAAGATAATAAAAAAAAAAGGGAAATCTAAGGCTTTTAAGAAAGCAGCCACACCATCAAGGCAACCCAATGATGGGAGCAAAATCGGGCTACTTGTTGGCGTGCTTCGTGAATTACGCAATATTACGCAGAAAAGTTTTAGAAAATGCACAAATTTCTTGACGTTATTAAAGGAAGAAACCTTAGCGAAAAATTAATTCAGGAGCATTCTAAATGCAACGGAAACTTAAGGAGCATGAATGGAGACTCTGATATACTGGATTTCAGAAGCTTGCAATGGGAATACCTGTTTGCAACAAGATGAACACTAAAATAATATTTTGTATTAAAACTTTTTTTAAACTTCACCTGTAACGTGGTGGTGGTGGTGGGGGGGGGGGTGTGGCGCTGTAATTATCAAAAGTAGTTCAGAAAGGAACGGAATTAAACTAGGCTATTGAAAACTTTGAACTGCCTCTTTTTACGAAGGCCAAAATAAATGTTAAGTACCATTATCTCTGCTTCTGTTGTGTAGATTTTACCAACTTGGCCTTAAAAAACGGCACCTGGCATATTTCTGTCCGAGGATTTTAATATAGAAGGTTGAGTCAAATGTATCGACCCAGTGGATTTTGCAGCTGCATGAATTGGTTTAGCCACCAAACCACCATCGATCACTGGTCACCAAGGAGGGGGGGGGATTGAGGCTTAATGGCGCGTCGACAACTTGGTCATTAGCGCCAACCTCAGTCACAGTGCAGTGGTCCGGGTTGCCACTGCACCACACATTACAGAGATGTTATTCAAACCCCTAATCTAAATCTTGTCATACATCTGTACCTCCTGCAAAAATTGAAAAACACCGGACAGGAGGACAGACTTATCGCCCAACTGACGCGCAATGTCATGCGGAAGACGGAACCGACGACGAACACCATCAAGATGGCGACAATCAACAAGTAAGTGCCGGACCGTAAGTGGCCGTCGACACCAAGAACATTCAGGAGGGTCAACCCCCCGCAAAAGGAAACAGTGAGTAAGTCGGGTGTGACCAAGGAGGGGGCTACATATTAAGATCAGTAAGGGTTGCCACCGACCCTGCCCCCCCTTATATAAATGTTACGCTTCCGGTTCCATTAGGAATAGGGCATTGGTCCCAATTTGACACATGTGCGGGCAGTCAATTCATGGGGCATGCAGAAAACAGCATGTAAATCGGTCAACAATAGCACAAGCCATGAACAAAACAAATTAGTGCAAATGTTGGCTTCAGTGCATAAAATAATACTCTGAGCAGGTGTGTGAATCGGTTTACTGCATTTAATAATTACAGTAAGGAATCGCAAACATAACGATATTGATAAAGTGTGCGGCTAGTGTATGCGCACATATTTGCAGCACATGTAGCCACTGGCATTCGACCTAAAGGAACCGGAAGTGGAATATTTAAGGGGGGCAGGGTGGGAGAAACCCTGCTTGATCTAAATGCCTATTCCCCTAAGTACCCACAGAAAGAACTTCTTGCTCACTGATCTCGGAAAGGGATGCATCAGTCACTAGCTGACGTAGATAGTATGTTTCTATGGCAGACAACGCTTTTGTAGAAATATCTGTTCGAACCTCGACAGGCGGTTCAAGGTCGAAAACTAGTTTGTTACATGGGCTACAAACACTTGGACAAACATGTGCTAGTCTAACCCTTATCAATTTCGTTGTTTGCTATTCCCTACTGCACTTTATTACATACAATCCACCAATCCACACAACTGCTCAGGGTATTATTTTATGCACTCAAGCCGATATTTGCACTAATGTGTTTTGGTCATAGCTATTGTTGGCCGATTTACATTCTGTTTTCTGCATTCACTACGAATTGACTGCCCGCACATTTCAAATTGGGACCATTGCCTTATTCCTAGAGGAACCGGAAGTGGAACATATATTTAAGGGGGGCAGGGTCGGGGGCACCCTTTAATGATCCTAGTAAGAAGCCCCCTCCTTGGTGACCAATGATCGATGGTTGTTTGGTGGCAAAATCAACTCTTGGGGCTTCAAAATCCACCGGGTTGATACTTTTGACTCACCTTGTATATAGTATAATAAAAATTTCTAGGGTTGGGGAGGAGAATTTGTGACTGGGACCCATACTGAAACATCTTACATACATTCATGTGTTTAGTTTATAGAGGGTGTCATGAGTTTTATGTGGGAATTTCTACTCAGTTTTTAGCCCAAAATTAAACTAAACTCAACGAAACTAGCTTGTATTTAATTATTATTTAGCCTACCTTAGTTGTAATTTAGCTTACTTTAGATTTTGGCTGAAAAATGAGTCAAAATTACCAGATGGAACACGTGGCGCCCTCTGAAAACTCGGACTGAACTCATAACGACGAATCTAACGTGTTTCAATCGGGACATTTTAGAGTTACAAATTCTCCTCCCAAACCCTAGAAATTCTTGATAATAATAATAATCTCATTTGTTGCCATCACCAGCAACAGGACATGGAAGAACCATTTACACCAGTCCCAAGAAAAAAACAGAAGTGATCACCAGCAATAAAAAAAAAATGTCTAAAGTGCTTAACAAGCAGCTCCCGTTGGTCAGCCAATCTGCGCCTGAAAACCTTCACCAACATAACCTCGGAAGGAAGAGCATTCCACACTTTTACAACTCGCGATGAAAAAAAGTATCTATGACAGTTAGATGTGAACCCTGGAGCAAACAACTTGCGTGCATTTCCTCAGGTATTACTACCCTCACGAACCAAGAAAAATACTACCATAATTTACGTTCACAGGTCACTAGTAATAATTCGCACTTCAGTCTACGCAACTCAAGAGAATCCACCCGTATGATTCGGAGCCGCTCAGTGTACTCAAGTGTGCCAGATCCGGTAGGTACTTGGTGAAGGAGAGCTGCACAAATTCTACATGGTCAATGTCACACAGTTGATTGAGGGGAACACACCTGTGACGCACACTCCAAGAGTGGACGCACGAAAACGCAAAATTTCCAGAACAAGGTCTTTCCATCTCCTAAAAATGATTGAAGCAGCTAAACTCCATTTTATCGTTTGGCAGCTTTTCTGCCAAAAGCGAACTTTAGGTACTAAACGCTGCTTCTAATGCATGGGTTTTGAAATCTTCGTTCGTCTGTAAGAAAAATTTTCATTTATGGAACTCGATGAAATAATGCAGCTAAAAAATACGGAAAACCGTGTTTCTTTTAATAAATATGTAGAAAAATTGGTGACTCTTGCAAACAAAAAGTCTCAAGCAAAATCCCTCGTGACGGATATTTAATAAAAATCTTTTTGATTCCAATGCAACAAATCGCATCTGCCTAGCTATTATAGGTCAACCAGAAACGGTTATTTTAATTGAACCTCTTTTTTTCTTAATTTTGGCCTTTGCTATCTACTACACCTCCCCCTCCTCTAATTAATCACACAAAATAAAATTTTAAAAAATGACTTGGTTAGATGCCAATTTAGGTTTTTGACTGGTGCACAGGAGTTTCTTATAAAATTTAGGGCCGTATTCTAATGGCCACTAACGTGTCAAGCACTCAATTATTGCGCAATTATTATTGCGTATAGATTTTCCGCATTTGAAAGGAATCTGCTTGTAATTGGCATTAACAATTGCCACACCACTTCGAGGAATCCTTCAAACTGGCACAATAGAATAATAGCTACAAACAGTGAACAATCGGTCAGTTTACTTAACGTAACGAAAACCTTTTTATACAATAATTTTGAGACAAACACGAATTAGAGACTAAAAGATAACACTGTTGTGTGATGGCCCCAACATCTCAGTTGGTGAAAGGGCAGGGAAACACTCCCATCTGTCAAACAATAGACGTAATCCAAAAACATCACTACTCTTCCCACCGCCATCTATCCATGCTAGTCTGTCCATTTTAAGGGAGCGGTAATTGGCAGAATCTGTTCCGTCTGTTTCGAATCCAAAAGGATAGACGCGGAACCACCATCAAATAGTCTCGTCAGCAGTTCGTTGACATCATTGTACAAACCAATGGCCAGGATATAAAACAGACTCAGACCAATAATGAGGACTGGGATCACTGCTAACACCTCGATCGTAAATATCAACCAGTGAAGAGTTTGGGATTCTTCCTCCTCAGGACCATCAGATTTCATCATCATGGGGGCTCCGAGGAGTCTGCCTTCCGAGACTGTCTGTAACAAACAAGCAAGAGAAAATTACTATTAGTGCACCAAATTATATAATTTTTATTGTACCACACTTATTACTACACATCCACAAAACATGGGAGCTGAAACTAAATGTAGAGACAGTTGGTCTTGTTGTGAGCTCCATTAAATTAGAAATTTTGTTTATTGGATAAATCATCAGTTATAATTGATACCTTTTAAAGGTAATTTTGCACAACGCTAATCAGGCCAGCTGTGTTACTGCACTGTGTGTTCCACATTGCAATTATCCAAATACTGGATAATAGTAGTTAGCCCAGCTGTATTCCATATTGTAACTACTATTAGCTGAACTAGTTATCACGAGCACGTAAAAATGCTGCATGGATATTCCGTCCGTTAAACCAAAACGTGCCTTTATGATATTACAAACCTAAGTTTCATTTGTTCAAACTCATTGGAACTGAACACAATAAAACAGCCCAGTACTGGAGCCACAACAATGCGGCCATCATTGTTTTCTCGTAGTTCAAATGCTTTATCACCCAGAACGCGAGAAAACAATTATCACACTGTGGCGGCTAGAACTTTCGAAGTGTACGGGTCGAAAAAACGCCTTCTATAGTTAAGGTATTTTTTGTATTGTTTTTAGGTCAACCTAGCAGAAATACGGAAAACTTACTAACCTTCGATCTTTAATTTTTTGCGCCACTATTTCGAGAGGGGTAGAAGGGAGCAAACATAAGACACGTCAACTCTTGATTTTTCACGATTTCCGGAGTAGCTCCAACAATTGTCCATTGAACAATAAGGACGATCCACGAATAGGGTGTGTCTCAGCTTCCCCAAGACGTCCTTTCGTACATTGAATGCAATTCCATTCGGGTTTAAGATCAATCGTAATGTCGAGGAACCACTGAAATTTTTATGAGGCATTGCTCATTAACATACGATTATCTACATATTTTTAAACCAACAGTGTAAAAATTTATTTTTATATTTGTTTTCTTTTGTTAAATCACATGTCGGGAAAATGGTACAGTAAAAATTGACCAAAAGTGGGTTTGAAAAATGCATTAATTCGGCCAGGTTTCAAACTTGCAGCATAACTTCATTTTGGCACCAAATCAAAGAATCTAAAGAGTCCATAGTGATTCTGGGGGTGAAGTGTATAAATTTTTAAGGGTATAAATCGTGAAAAATTTTGGTAAAAATCAAAATTGCTCAATAGATTTGTGTGAGGTATTGTTACATGTCAGCACTCGCACACCGTGTAATATCCTATACTGCCGAGTCGATAAAATAAAGAGCAAGTGGTATATATAAGACCTACTTTTACCCTTAAAACTAAATATTTCACATTATAATAAGGAAAGTTGTACTTTACATACTAAATACTAAATTCAGTCATATAGACTGGAAAAAAAAACCTTAAAAATAACTTTCAGTGGCAAATGTTGAGACATTTGGCACCGGGCGGTTTTACCCTACCTTGAGCATGCTGAATGAATCCGAATCTGCCCGGTGCGAAGTCGAATTTCTCCTCTTAAGCCCGGAATTCAAGATGGCATCCAAATATGGCGACCAGAATATAGGTTTTTGCTTCTAGCGTCTAAACCGTTCATCCGATGAAAATAGACCAATAATGTTTAGAAATAAATTTCCTTCAAAAAATGTTCTATGCTTATTTTTCGTAAATTAACCCTTCTGACTCAAATTCGTCAATTGATTTCAGTTAGGCCGTCAGGCTATACATATAGGCTAGCAGCACAGACGTGTATTGTAATTCCTGACTTTAAACAGCTGCAATGTTAGTTATTATTAAGAGCCACTGACATAATTGAGTTTAAATGAAAGGTGAAGATGTACGTTTCCCAACAACGGTAATTAAAACGATTTTTGTCAATTAGAAGCTATGCTACAGCAGTTTTGCTACATTGCAGCACTGTGCTATAGCGTCATTTAATGAAAAGTTCCATTTTTAAACTGCTGCAACAGGTGATCTAATTAAGATAAATAGATGTGATTAGGTTGATATGAAATATGAAGATGTATATTCTCCAAGAAGGGCAATTATAATGATTTATATTAAGTACGAGCTAAGCTATGGCAGTTTATCTTGGTTGCAGCACCGTTATTTTTTCATCAGTATTTACCTCAAAATTCTATCTTTAGACTGCTGCAGTAGCCGTACTAATTAAGATAGGTAGATGTAATTCAGCTTAGACGAAAGATGTTTCTTTTCGAACTAGGGTAATTATATTAATTTGTATTAATTTTCTATTAAGTTACGACAGTTTTTCTACATTGTAGCACTGTGCTTTCAGCTCATTTACACAAGTTCCACCTTTAAACTGCTGCAATAGTTTTTCTAAGATAAATAAATGTGATTAGACTTAAATGAAAGATAAAGATGTATATTTTCCAACAAGGGTAATTAAAACTATAAGCTACGGCAAGTTATCTAAGTTGTCACGCTGTGACTATTGCAACGTTTTACGACAGTTCCATCTTTAAACTGCTGCAGTAGCCATCCTAATTTTAAAGAAAATAGTTTTAATTAGCCTCGTTGGAAAACACAGATCTAAATCTTTCATCTAACCTTAATCGCATCTATTTATAAGCATAAGAATGGATACTGCTGCAATTTAAAGATGGAACTTGTCATAAAACGATGCAAAAATCATAGTACTACAATGTAAATAACTACCGTAGTTTAGCTTCTAATTAAAATATTTTTTAAATTACCCTTGTTGGAAAATATACATCTTAATCTTTTATTTAAGCCTGATCACATTCATTTATCGCCGTGTAGGAATACTGATTGAAGTCCTCTCTCCAGCAAAACTAAAACTATTAATTTCTCCGTTTCTATTCAATATATTTCGACCAAACTTGGCCAGATAGTAGATTAGCTAAGCGGCTAAGAGCCACATTTCAGGTGAATCGTGCACTTTTGGAAAAAGCATGACAGTTTCATAATATCTTTACTATCGTAAATGGAACATTTTTAGATATGGTGCCCACATATATGACTTCCGGTTTGCCCTCATTACATCAAAGATGGCCACCACAGTTTCACTATAGAGTTTGATGTCATCAGCTGTATCTCGGTAGCCAGCAGACCAATTTCGATTTTGTATGGCTTGTTGAAAAGATAATTTTGTAAGCCACAAATAAGATCCTATGACATATTAACAGAGCTTCGACATGTTAGCGGGTACAGCTCATAAAATGTAAATTATAAGTGATTTTTAACAGGTATTATCACATTTGAATTAAAATAACAGCCAAACAAGCTAATAAAAAACATTAAGCCCAATCGTACGAATTGTTCCAAATTTTATTCCTTTTCCAACAAGTCCTAACAATGTTAAAAAGATGGTACCATCGCCGAATTATTACAAGATGAATTATTACTGCACATCATTCAATATAGTATAGTGGCTAGGGGGTTGAATTGTTCAGTCTGTGAAAGCATGAAATTTGGTATGGATGCACATGAAGGGTAACTGGGGAAAAATAGTTATGGTAACAGGTTAACTGCCCCCCTCCCCCCGAGCGAGGAGGAGGTGATTTAACCCCACCCCTTAAAACAAAAAAAACGATTGTTGTTGTAACTCCTTAACCTCAACAAATCAAAATCATAATGTGAAGCAAAAATGTTCAGCACACAATTCTTGACAACAAAGGTGATAAACATTTTTACATAAAATCAACCCTTGAACCCCAACATCACATTTGTATCACCCTTAATTTGCACGAATTCTCATTTTTTTCAATTGGCTGTTATAGTGATTTTCGTGTTCAAAATGCTCTTGCAAGCCCTCTAATAGCCTCAAATGGACATGCTTAGGATTTGCTGAAAGGTGGGGTTCTGTTCTTTCCACAAATCTTAACCAAAACGGCAATCTTAACTTATACGGGGACCGTCCTACTCCCTTTTAAAGGTGCAGAGGTAACAGCATAGCGGCTAAAGCGTACATTGATTTTCGAATTTAAAGTGCTATTCTTACAAGCCCTCTAAATAGCCCGAAATGGACATGCTGAGGGTATTCTGAAAGATGGGGATTTATTCTTTCCACCTATCTTAACCGAATTTTTTTAGCTTATATAGGGACCATCCTATGCCCGTTTGAAGGCGTTTGTAATTGGTGTAGTGACTAGTTTCAATTTCAAAGTGCCACTGTGATGCTCTTATTTGTATTTAAGCTAAGCAACTTCGGTTACGATTAATGAAAGGAATGTATCTCCACCTTTCAAAAAATCGTAAGCATGTCTGTTGCGGGCTATTACAGGGTTCGCAAGAGCATTTCGAATTCGAAAATCACCGTATGCTTTCGCTACTACTCCAGTACCTTTTTATCTTTAAATGATCGTTGGTCAGTCCCTATCTAAGAAAATCGGGATCGCAAGACCATTTCGAATTCAAAAATCACCATATGGTTTCGCCGCTACGCCATTACCTCTTCACCATTAAATGGGTGTAGGACGGTCCCTGTCTAATATAAACAATTTCGGTTATAGGATTGATGGCAAGAATAGATCAACACCTTTCAGACATTCCTAAGCATATCCATTTCTTGCCACAAGGATCGATTCCAGGACCAACTCTGTTTGTCATTTATATTAACGATCTGACCAGTATATCTTCATGTCCTTTACTTAAGTATGCTGATGATGTGGAAACTTATGGTAAAGCCACTACGGCACTTAATAATGTAAATTTAAATAATGTAATTGAAAATATTGGCAGCTGGTCGTTAGCATGGCAACTACCAATTGCTGCAGACAAATGTCATGTTCTCCATATAGGGAAAAAAATCCCTTTTTCCCTTATTCGTTATTAGATTCTAACATTGAATCCAGCTCACAGGTTAAAAACCTGGGTGTTTGGCTTACTGATGATTTAAAGTTTTCTACCCACATACAATCTATTATTAAAACTGCAAATCAACGTTCAGCAATGATCAGACGTTGTTTTACTTCAGGAGATTCAAGAATCCTCATATGGGCATACAAGGTGTCCGTCCAATTCTAGAATACGCTAGTCCAGTGTGGTCGCCTTTTTTATTGAAGGACATAGAAGCAATTGAGCGAGTGCAACGTAGATTTACAAAATCAATTGGTAGGCTTCACTCACTTAACTATCAGGAACGTTTGAAAACCTCGGGACTATCAGGAACGTTTGAAAACCTCGGGACTTGGAGACGCTTGAATCAAGACGTCTTAAGGCTGATTTAATTTTAACGTATTGTATCATTACTGGAATTTTTGATTTTGAAGATTTTGAAGTTTTTTTGAACTACGAGGCGCATGCAAAACCAAGGGACATCGCTTGAAATTAATTGTAAGGAGTGTTAACTCAGATTGTCGTAAATTTTTCTTTTCCAATCGTGTGGTGGGGCCTTGGAATAGCCTACCCGATGAGTTTTTGAAAGTACAGAATGCAGACCATTTTAGGAGCAAGCTCCGGAATTATAGTTTGGCAGGATTCTTACGTTGTTTTAAGTGGTGAGGCATATAGCACATGGCCGAGTATTGTATTTTATTAAGTATAGGATTAGCATTGTTTTTTATATATAAAACTTCGACATATAGTAATTTACTATGCAAGTTTACCTTCACCAAGAAAAGTATTTTTAACTTTGTAAGAAGACTATTTTAATTTGGGAAAGGTTTTAGTGGCAATTGCCCTTCCTCCGCCCGTTCGTTATGAACAAATTCATTATTATTATTATTATAGACGTCAGGTTCTGGTATGGGTTTTGACTAGCATCGACAACCTGACATGACATTCTGATAACAGTTCAGTTTTAAAATTCTTGTTCATTCCATTGTTGTATTATTTTAAAAGAGGATGCGCAGTTTTCACTTAGGCATCATACGTTTCGATGTCAACGTGATGTTTTAAATAGTTATGTCATGTTTCAAGGTTATATTTCGTGTCTATTCCAACATTTCACAGAATATCGCATTTCAGAGGCCGTACCACTTAACCTGTGCGAGTTGTGTTATTGTGTCATAGGACATTTTTGGTTAGTTATAATTTTATCTTTCCAACGAGCTATAAAAATTAAAATTGGTTAATTGGTTGCAGAGATACACATTTTTAGGGTTAAACCATGTGGTGGCCATCTTTGATGACGTCGTGACGCTAAACCGGAAGTTTCTTCAGTGGGAAACCATGTCCAAAAATGTTGTTTTTGATCTATAAAATAAGTTCTCAAAATGTCATACCTTTTCCCGGAAGTGCACGATTGTTGTCCTTGGCCGCTAGACTTAGATAGTGACTTTTCCAAACTTTACACCAACTTTTACGTAATTCCGTGCAAAAGTAAACGTAGGAAGCCACACGTAAATTTGAAAACTGTTCACTTCTTGTTGTTGTTGTTTTGGTTCTTGTTCTTCTTGGCCGACACGGTTTCAGAAAAAAAATACTGCACCTACCTAAACTGAACATGATCTGCACCAGAAATTTCCCTGGGCTTCAACCTTACAGGGACCACTTTTTCAATTGGTCGATCCATTCCGGAGTTACGGGACCCTAAACGATCATTTTGATTGGTTTACATTGTTTTAACCATTGTATTTAGGGAACAATGCCACTCAGCAAACTCCAGATCCATTCTTCGTGCATGCAACAATCGACTCTACGCATAAACCTTTATAGTGCGACCCCATAGCCGTAAAAAAGGTACACGGATTACAAACAAAAACGTCAAGTGTGCCGTAAAAAAAGGGGTTATATGATTGAAGTTTCATTTTACTTGTTACGTAAAGCACAACAGTACTTAAATAGATGCAATTTTCTAAATTGTACATTAGATTATTTCAATTAAAAATCACCAATTTTTATCCTTGTACATTTTAACAAGTAAAATGAAACTTCAATCATATAACACCCCTTTTTTTACAGCACACTTAACGTTTTTGTTTTTAATCTTAATTAGAACGGCTATTGCAATAGTTTAAAGATGGAACTTGTCGTAAAATGATGCAAAAATTACACTGCTACGTCATAAACAAACTACTGTAGCTTAGCCTCTAATTAAAAAGAATCGTTTTAATTACCCTTGTCGGAAAATAAACATCTTCATCTTTCATCTAAGCCTAAGCACATTCATTTATCAGCATTAGAATGGTGCTGCAGCAGTTTAGAAATGGAACTTGTGTTAAAACGACACAAAAATCACAGCTATACAACACAGAAAAACTGCCGTACCTTAGCTCCTTATTAAAATAAATAGTGTTTATTACCCTTGTTAGAAAACATACATGTTCACCTTTCATTTAAGCCCTATTATTTCAGTGTCTCAATTAGAACTAACATTAGCAGCTGTTTAAAGTCAGGAATTATAATTCACGCATCCGCTATTGTATGAAGAGCATACATAATACGGCCCGATAGAACTTAATTAAGAATTTGGTTCAGAAGGGTTAATTTTGCGAAAAAAAAAAGAATATAACCTGTTTTGAAGGAAAATTTAATTCTAAACGTAATTGGTTACCGATTTATTTTCAATGGGATGAAAGGTTTAGATGGTAGAAACAAAAACTATTTCCTGGTCGCAAGTTTTGGACGCCATTTGAATTCCGGGCTTAGGAGAAATTAGACTTGGCAATGGGCAGATTTGGATTCAGCATGCTCAAGTTAGGGTAAAACCACCCGGTGCCCAAATGTCTCAACATTTGCCATTCAAAGTTATTTTTAAGGTGTTTTCTTTCAGTCTTTGTGACTAAATTTTGTAGGTAAGGTAGGTAAGGTACTAAGGTATTTAATAGGTTATTTTAACATGAAATATTCAAGTATTAAGCGTAAAAGTAGGCCTTATACTACTTGCACTTAATTTCATTGACTCGGCAGTATAGGATATTACACGGTGCTGGAGTCTGAGATTTAACAATGCCTCACACAAATCTTTTGAGCAATTTTAATTTTTGCCTAAATTTTTCTCGATTTACACCCTTAAAAATAGGACACCCGGCCTGCCTTATCACAATCACGCGCAGATCAACATCCGCGCATTTTAAACCGCCAAGGTAAACCGAGTCAGTAGCTGCATTCTCTTGGGAATAGTACACGAAAAAGCATCAACTTAAAGATTGCGTCGTCAGAAAACCGGAATGATTTTCGTATTTTAAAATCGCACTAATTTTTAGGCTAGTATATTATAATTAGCAAACGATTAAAATTAGTACACGTGCACACAGATGAAACTTCAAGGTCATTGTAGGTGCGCAAAGGGTCATATTCGTGTAGGATACAGTAAATATAGTTGACAATTATTCAACAGAAAATCTCCTAGACGCCACATTTTAAAACGGATTTTTACCAAGGGATTGACTAACGGTAAGGAATAGACTTTCGGGGCCGAACTTGATGTGGAGGATCGAGAAAAAGGGCGCTGGGAGGAATATACTTTTAAAAATGATACAATCCTCTGAAAAACAATGTTCCACCCCCAAAATCACTAGTGACTGATTTTTTAGGCCGCGAAAGAAATATTGTTGTTTCTCATAAGCACCTGTGTCAATAATTACAGTCTGCGTTACTTCTTTTTATTAGTAAATAAATGAAAAATAAAAAACTGTGCGTGCTTTAAGTCTCGAAAAATGTACTTTTTTTTACTTTACTTTGAGTATTAAACACGCCGGCAGCCTGCTGTCCAGCATTATGCTGGTTGTAGAAAAATGAAAGGCTACTATCCAGACAAAGAATGGCCAAAAATAACACCATCCTGTATATGCTAACTTGGCTACTACGGTGAACTCCAAATGTTCGAATTTTTCATTTTAGTTGCATATTATTATAGGTTAGTTGAACCGACTTAACAACACAAGGAAATCAACAAATATCTAGCAATTTTATAAACACAAAAGTGAACGGATTTTGTGATTTAAATCTTTATAATTTTTTTAGCATACACTATTTTATTTGATGTTGGATACACAGTTCACACGTTAAAACCTGCGAAATTCGGTCATGTTTCCTGCCTGCAAATAGCTGAGTTTAAAATAAGCGTTTTTCATATTTTATCGCATTTTTAGGGAAGCTCCACAAAGATAAAATATACCTCACCAGTAAAAACATATCGCTGCAGCACATCAGACTTGGGAGAGGTTAAAAAAATAAAAATAAAATCCTCCCGCAGCGACTTTTGGTTTATGCACTTATAAGAAAACAAGGTATTTATTTTTATCGGCCTTAATCTGGTACCAAAATGAAGTTATCCTGCAAGTTTCAACCCTGGCCGAATTAATGCATTTTTTACTGCCCTAAAAATTCCTGTCGGGAAAAAGTACTTGTCGGGAAAAAGTCCGGTCAGGCATAAGGTCCGCGGGAAAAACGTTGTTGAGAAAACGTACCATCAGGAAAATAACAGTCGGGAAAACGTACCATACCTACTTCCACACTATAACACCACTATCCATAGCAACGATTATGGAATGGAGTCGGTGAGACAAATGATATTGTCGGAATAAACGCACTACATCGAACTGTATCGCTTGTCAAAATTACAGACTTTCCCAAATGTGACCCAGGTCCCCGTTGATCCTACATTTCTATAAAGAGGGACCAGTGTAGAGCCTGGAATTCCTGATTTGGTCCCAGATGGCGTAAATCCAGGAGCAACCTTACCTGGAACTTGTAATGTTCGGGAAATTCCTCGTTCTCTTGTGCTAATACTAGCCGGACCTCTGGCCTGGAATGTACGGGGCGTGGCAACGGGCACTTGGTGTGCAGCTTGGCCCTCTCGAGGTCTACGGGAAACACTGAAAAAGATAATGCATGAAAGGAACTTATGTAAGTTAATGTGACAGCAGTAATTGTTTTGCACGTCAGCTTGTAGTAAACAATCGTCACAAGAAATGACCACAAATTATTTTTAATCCACCTACACCCAAGAACATCAGCTCGCCCAAGTTCTGCTCTCTGATAAAGCCGTCTTTATTTGTGGTTTTTATAGAGGTCAAATGTAAATTTTGCATAGCTGAAATTTCACCATCCCGATTCACTGTAACCCATTAAATGCCTTTATACTGATAAGTTTACTAGGGAGATTTTGTCTTAAAAAAAACTATTTGTAATTTAAACTATTAAGAGAAAAATACCAACCACGGCTAGGTGGTCTCAAGTTTTGTTTTGTTTAGGAGCCTTTGTTTCCAGGCGAAATTTAAGACATGCACCAGTGTGTTGCCCACCAAGATTCTATGATATGTCCTATCCAGATAAAATCTGTGTGAGCTGAGCATGGGTGTAAAGACTCCTTGTGTCTTTCCGTCATTTACAGCTAAGGCAGTTTAGCCGTTTTCAGGTAGCTAAGGAAAAATAACAATGGCCACGGAAAGCGCTGAAACTTCATTTTATCCGACCTCTATCAACATAAAATGCATGGTTAGTGATGCAGCTAACGGTTTCTTGTTGAAAAAAGGCATGAATAATGTCGATATTTGCCAATAGATTCTATTAGCTGCTAGTGGGTTTCACGAAAATAAATTCACGTGGTGCGGAAAGTTGATATTCAGGAGTTAGCTGCAGTTTACCCGTGTTACGTGCCTTTTGCTAGTTTGGGGGTTACGGGAAGAGTAAATTTAAAAGATCTCAATAGGCCTACTATTTCAAACTTAAGTTAGAGCAAGCATCTTTCTACAATACAACACAGAAATCATGTGGAGATAATGCAGTAACCCGGGTTTAATCCTTTAACTTTAACGACTCGGACAGTGTAATTGGTTCACCCCTTCTGGATCCCAACCACTCTGTGGTTAAATTTATTATTATTATAAATTTTGAACTTTACAAGGGTGGATAAACCCACGTAAACTTACTGATGCAAAGATACTTCCTTTATAGCATATTATGGTAAGAAATGATGGTACCGAGCCATGACTCGATGGCATCCACCCCCACCAAAAACACCATTAAAACCCTCCAAAGGTCAAGTTGAGACTTAACGCTATTCAAGGGTGGAATAGTAGCAATATGCTCAGGCAGGCTGTTCCAAGGGAGCACCACACGCTCAGGTAAAAGGCGAAAGCGACCAGCTGAGTATCGAGGTCAGATCTTGTAGCTTAAGACTGTGGGAATAATAGTGCTTAACATTTCGGAAAAAACAGAGGAAGAGTAGAAGTTAAAAGCATTAGTAAGGAGTTAATAAACAAAAACAAAATCCCCCTCGCCTTGTCACTTATTGTAGGGAGTTGTTGTAAGGTGTACAAATCGTTCACTGTAGGACACGGATAGGGTTACCTCACTTCGTGAGTTTTCTTAGACAGTTTTCAAATTTGTCTAAACAAGACGTGTAGTAGGGCCTAATCATTGCAATGCCACATTTAATAATAACTAGCGGAAGCCCGTGCTACGCACGGGTGGTGTTTGATGCACCGTTAAAAGCACTGGGACGATTTCCAGTGTCTTTGTGCAGCCTGTCACTCATGTTTAATTCCATGCTTCATTAACATTAAGTTTCTTGAAGCCTATTTTGTGTATGCTGGATGACAAACGCTGATGTTCGTTCGCTTCGCTCACTCAATCAGCGCATCTCTTTGACCACTGTAAACCCTTTTTTCCTCTTGCCTTCAGTGTCAGCGTGGTGACAGGCCCTGCATCAGGCTACGCTGAAATAAATAGGCATTGGAGCCATTGTAAGGGAGGATTAAACAAACGAAGCTTCAACAATCAGAAGAGGGCGAGCGGGCTCATTCTTCCCACGGTCGCAAAGAAAAAGGGCGAGCGACCGATAATGAAAACGGATATGTGCTCTATCAATTACTTGCGGCCGTCTTGTGGCGGCCGTCTTGTGGCCGTCTCGTTGCTGTCCATCCTACGCGACAACTCGATTTTATTAATAAAGATAATAATAAAATACGATTTGTCGGCCTGAAAGGTCAGTGAAACAGTACTGGGTGGGAAGCTGTAAAATCCAAACCCATTATTGGTTATAGTACATACGCTGCAACAAATGCTGGCGAAGATTAGCTTTGTTCAACCCACGTTTAAACCCCTCTGCCGACGTGGCAGAGACAACCAGCTCGGGAAGGACATTCCAAACTGGGACAACACGACATAAGAAAAAATATTTTTTGGTATCAAGGCGACAACACTGATGAACAAGCTTCAGGTTATGCCCTCAAGTCTTAGTAAAATTTTCACGTGCGAAGAAAGGAAGCTCAACCAGTAGAAGATGGTGAAGAATTTTGTAGGTTAAGATTAAATCAGCCTTTAGTCTACGGAGGTCCAGAGAATCCAACTTGAGCCAAGCAATGCGTTCTTTATAGGACAAAGAATACAGACCAAAGTGCCTTTGTACTGATTCAACCTTGTCCACGTCCTTTAAAAGATGAGGTAACCAAACCTGACTTTCAGACTCCGTCGGACGAACATTAACTTTATAATAATCTTTATTTCATCCAGTTGATATGCGACAGGACACAAAAAATACAAACAGAACAAAAAAACATTTGACTACGGAAAATCACAGCAAACTGTGATAGTTCCTTGTGTACCAATCCAAATAGCGTTGAGATCTGTCCTTGAGAAGACACCCAAGTCTGCAGTATTGAGCATGAGCTCGTCTATATGGATCTTGCAGCCGACCAATCCTTCCCACTGAAGATGTCATAACCGCAGCAACAAGTCTGTTATCATGCGAAAGCAGATTTCAATACCACTGCACGAAGTGCCCACCTAACATAACCTGAAAAGATGACACTCGTGCTGCAATACAACTGGCATGGCTAAGCAAAAAACGAGAGACACCAAGAAATCTCTTGACACTGTTGTGATAAAACGTCTTACGAGTGACAAGAGCTCTTTTGGTATACCGCAACCACAGTGAAACACTGTTACAAACCGACGTTTACGCACCTGTGCAGTGTTTGCACGGGGAGAAATAAACCCGAACTTCGACCAGGGAGGGAAACCCTATAAATGAATCTAAAGGGGGAATTGCAACTTACTCTACCTTAGGTCTATGCGAGTCCCTGCTTCCGACAGGCTTGGATTTTCTTCTATGACCTGTCGGACCCTATTTGGCACTACCACCAAACGTCCCTGTAACTACCTACACAATTACGAGTTAGTAACTAGCTAGCTTACACCTCTAGTGCCATACAAACCTTGTAGAGAAAATCGCAATTCACCACCGAGACAAAACCAACATCGTACCAAATTAATCCACCATAGCTGATAGACAACAAAGCCTAAGACCAAAAAGGCTTAAGCATGCCGCAGAAGTTCTAATGTCAACAATGAGAGAGAAAGGCAAGTTGAATTAACGGGAGCGCAGACCCAACTAACCTTTATTGGTTGAGCACGTTCAAATTACAACTCTGGCATGAGACCATAACAATTAACGACGTTAATCATAACAATTAAAGTTATATATGTAACCAGAGACTTAACAGTGAAATTGTAGGCAACAGCGACCTCTCTTAAACAATAATGAAAAGTACAAAAGCCCAAAAATGGCAGTTGTCAAAAATGAAAAAGTACATCTTCGAAATTCACAACAAACACCATACAGAGCACAACATGATGAGAACAGCTTTACTAACACATGCACCTCAAGATCCTTAAACTTGCTGTACAAACTGTTAAAGGATCTTAGGAAACTACTCTGGCAGCGCTGAATGTCCAAATCGTCATGAAGGAAATCAGCGATGATATGTCCAAGATATTTAAAATCAAACACTCGTGACAGTTCAGTTCCACTAATGGAGATGGGCGCTACAATGTCACCTCTAGCACATCCATGAGCAATAAAGAAACACTTTCTAACATTAAAAAGCATACAATTGCTGGCAGGCGCTCACTCAGAGCAAATGTCAAGCAGTGATAGTAGTCCAGCTCGAGAGGGAGTAAAGATAATAAGGTCATCTGCATAGGCAATGCAATTAACATTCACTCCTCAAATTCAACTACCAGACAAGGCCAAGCTCAGATCACACAAAAGATCAGCCGCAGCTATGTTTCCCAGTTCCCAGACGTAAAGTAGCGGCGAACTTAGCTGCACGACGATTCGCAGACGTCGTAATGTGCCTGCAGTGAGGTGAAGATTTGAGGTCAGACTTAAAGAAGCCTCCAAAACCCCTCAACAAATCAACCAGATCCAAAGAACCAAAAATAGAAATAGAGATTGAAATAGAGATTGACGGTGCACGAAGCACCCCCCCCCCCCCAAACCCCAAAGAAATTAAGCAACTAGAGCGTCATAACGTGATTTGAATGCGTTGAGTGAAGGAGCGCAAACAACAGATTGAGGGAGGGAGTTCCAGGGTTAAACATCCCGTTCCGTGAAAAAGTGAAAGCGGAGTTTAGTTCGAGATACAGTGCCAGAAATATGGAGTGGGTGGCTACGAGTGAAGTTGACATTTGGAATGAGGGAAAGAACAGGGTCCACATCAAGAAGATTGTGAATAAGTTGGTAGGTAAGTATCATGTCACCACGATGAAAACGATCATGAATGGAGGAAAGCCCAAGTTTACGTAGGGGCGATCGGAATAAGGTCAGGAACGAATAGTGTGACACCATTTGGTAAGGCGACGTTGGCAGTTTTCGAGACGATTAAGTGAGTAAAGATTGTAGGGACGACAAATTTGGGAGCAGTAACCAAAGACTGGGAGGAGAAAAGGTTTTATATAAAATAGCAAACAGGGAGGGTGTAAGGTTGGAGAAACGTTTCAGTACAAAATGGGCTTTACGAAAGACTTTGGAGATGACATTTTCAGTGTGAAGATTGAAATTAAGACCGTTATCAATAAGGATCCCAAGGTCAGGATGATTGGTAACATAACAGGAGTGATAAGTTTGCCAGAAAGATAGTAAGGAAAGTGAGGATGTAGGGATCCCAAGGTAAAGGACGTGACATTTATCAGTATGAAAAAGAAGGGAGTAGGTAGAGGCCCAGTGCGCAACACGTTGGATGTCTTCTTGAAGTAATTTGCAGGAAACAGAGTCAGAGAAGATTTTTAAGTCATCAGCATTGCAGGCATTAGGAGAACGAATAACAGAAGGTAAGTCAGAGATGAAAATATTGAACAGGAGGGGACCAAGAACGGAGCCTTGAGGAACACCAGAGGTAACGTGAAGCCTAGGAGCGGAGGAACCATGAAGGACGACCCGTTGCCGCCTAAGGAGTAGGTAGGAGTTAAGCCAGGAAATAATGCCAGGAGAAAAACCGAAAGTAGTAAGTTAGGACAGAAGTTTAGCATGTGAGACAGTATTGAAAGCTTTACTGAAAGCAAAGAAAACAAGGTCACATGGTAGACCAACATCAATAAGTTTGGTAATGGGATCATACGGAGAGAGAAGATTGGTGAGGCAAGAACGTTTAGGAAGGAAACCATGTTGGGTGGCCGGAAGAATACTGAGTTGAGAACATTCATGAAAAGATAAAGAGTAGATTAACCGTTCAAGGATTGTTGAAATGGACTAGTGGAGACTTATAGGTCTGTAATTACTAACAAGAAAAGGGGAAGGGGGAAAGGTATTTGAAAGGATGGAATTGGAGAAAAGGTGAAACAAGGGAACGGAAAGAGAACTGGCACAATTACGAAGAAAAATAGGAGAAATGTTATCAGGACCTGAAGAAAGGTCTTCCTTAAGGGATAAGAGAGAGGAATCATTACCAATCCTGTAGTTAATTAACATGGACAAATTTCCCATATGTAGGGGCTCTCATCGTGTGCAGCCAATGTCAACTACTATGTTTACGACCAAACTACCACCTCGTCAATACTTTCCTGCAATCCACAAATTTCGACTAAATTGCCGAGGAATTTGAACAATTTAGGTCATGAATGTACTAATTGTTGTACATAATCAACTAAGGACCCAAAACGGCCCTTGCGGAACACCACTGATCACATTCGAGTCACTAGACTTTATCCCAGAGATCACAACATGCTGTGAACGATTTGTGATGACGGCATTTAACCAAATCAACGGTTCTTTTGAAAAAATGAGTTCAGTTAGACTTTCGTCCGACACCCCTTGTAATGATCCAATGGTATAATGTATAATGGTATAATGTCAGTATAACGGATATTAGTATAAATCGAAATTCGTATAATGCAAAATCGTCTAATGTCTCTGCCTTGTTCGCGCTACCATGCTCGCTGCAGTTATACATATAACATCAGAAACCGCAGGTATATTATTGTCCAATTAGACGTTAATCCATTATACAATATTCCGTATATTTAGGAATATATTGGACAATTGTCCCATTAGACGATTTTCCAGTTAGACTTTCGTCCGATGCCCCGTATGATTCCTGCCTTGCTTTAGTTTTATTTTTCGGTTTGGTAACTAGACAGTATATTCGTAGTAGAGAGCATTATTGGTTGTCATAAATTACCTTAAATCTACGAAATTTGTATAAAGATAGAGTTAAAGAAGGTTCTTTAAAGATATTCCAAGCACAAAAAATCTGCTAAATCCGTACATACACATACGTTCCGTCCGAATAGCTAGAATTATTTACAAAGTTGGATTTACAAAATTGGTTTACTAAGTCAATACACAAGTTCAATGTTAGCTGGTAGGGCGTTTATTGATTTGCTGTAGGTTGAATTTTTTTTCGGTGTAGCAACATGGCAACATAATCGCTGCAGACAGCATTATTGGTTGTCATCAATTACCTTGTATAAAGATAATCAAAAATTCTAAAGCGTCAAAAGACAAATTAAATACCAAATTTCACAAGAAAAAATGTGTTATTAAATTTCTTTAAAGATATTCCAAGAACAAAGTAAACCTCCTACAACCGTTCATACTACAACCGTGTCTGACTAGACTAAAACTGGGTTGTAAGTGTCTAATACTTACCAGCCTCTTACTGACAACATTTTACACCACTGTCAAAGCTTGTCCGTGTTATTTTTAGGTTTTTACTTTCAGAACCTTACTCTTAAAATTTTTAAGTTTCTTTTTTAGTCTTCTGTAGAGCCGTACCGGCTGAGAAGACTATTGCAACGACTTTGTCCGTCCGTCCGTCGCTTTTTTCAACTTCGCAACGGTACCAGATAGAGGCGGCCACTGTTTACAACGTTAGATTCAGTGTTAGATTAAATAACACGGCAACTTAAAACATCGTTAACTCCTTATAGCTAATAGACTTCTTCGACGTAACTAAATTAAATAATAACATTTCATCATCGAATTGAAATCCTAAGGATTTGTGTTAACGCAGCAATAAAAACAAAAACATTTTAGCTTCGTTTAAAAGAGTCTTGTCACATTGTTGCATGAATGAATAGGCTTATGGTCGAACCAAATTCTCCATTAGGTCTATCTGCTACTTACGAAACTAAAACTGCCATTAAAAAAATTAGCCCTAAAATTGAAAATTAGGATTAAAATCACGTTACCATGGCAACGTCAAGTTACTACGAATCGCTGCTGGCTTTGTCAACAGCGTTTCTCCTGTCCCTTCCCTACAACCACTGATCTATATAGGCTATGTTGCGCATTACGTTGTGACACTGTGTGCCCGGAGGCATACCGTGTTGCAAAAATGAATAGGCTTACTGTATACAATCCAAATCTCCGTTAGTTGCTACTTACGAAATTGAAGTTGTAAATTAGGTCTAAATGCTGACAATTCGCCGAAAATATAAAATAAGCTTAAAAGCTAACACATTTTTAACGGGCAATTCTGATGGTTACTGTTTTTAGATTATATAATAGAGATAGCTGTTGCAATGCGTGATACAGAAGTGTGCCTCACTATTGGTAGTGGCAGAACGGATGCGACTAGGTAGTCGCTGTAGTCGCTTGTTGTTTATTTATAAAGAGGCCCAATGACCATTTACTAGGGAGATAATACAAACAGCCTAACTACAGATTACAATTCCTAGAGAGCTATAAGGTGCACCAGATTGACTTCCGGTTACCCTCGCCGTTAACATGTATATCAGAGACAACACACTGCACTTTCCTAAGTTGTAGGGAGAGGAAGTGTTAGCAGGGAGAAAATTTATTTCCCTAACACCAATGTGTTAAGGTGTCAATAAAGAAATCGTTGCACTAAGCTAATTTATTTTGTGAGCCAGTCCCATACACACTAAAGGAACAAAATTTAAAATAGGACGTTTGGGAGGGCCTATTCATGAATGTTATATTCACGATTCTTGGCCTCCTCGTGGACATCGCAGACTCGTAACTGCTGAGAAAAAAATATACTTTATCACTGTCAAACCTCCGAAAAACAAAGAAACTGTTACGAATTTCTGGTTAACCTTTTTGGCTATTGGGAGATGCAAGCGATGATACCAAACTGTTTTGACAAGTGAATCCCACCAACTAAAACTTGAAACGTTAAATGAAATACTTCAGAATTGCACAGTGCAAAAAATTATTTTGAAGTAACTTTTCATTTAATCTTCAAACTATTACTCTGTGGGATTCACATGGTGAAAGAGCTTGGCATTAGATAAAAATAACAGCCAAAATGCTTGCTTGCTTGTTTGTTTGTTTGTTTGTTTTGCAAAGATAAATTTTAAAATACTGAAATGGCTTTGAATGCGAGTCTCTGGCTCTGTTTTAATTGTAATGTGTATTGTATTGTAATATGTCAAGAAATAGGAAAGCGTATTTCGGTGGAATTTTCACAATAGCTAGTGGTACAGTCAGTATACAGGAGAAATTTACGCGTGGAGACTGGAGACACCAATAATTCCTACTCGTGTGTTCTCAATGAGTGAAGGATTTTTTTAAGGTCTGTTAAAGAATTTTTAAGTAGAAAAAACTATACACAATCATTCTTTAAGAATACAAGATGCACTCTTCTGAAAAAGAACGAAAATACAATTGCTTCAAACGCAAATAAAAATCGTGACTTTCCATTTATTAGCAGGAAGACGTAGTCTACTTTTTCTTCTGTTAGTAAGTCATCAACGCCGTGAGTTAACAGGCATTTTTGATTTTTAAGTCCAACGCAAATCGTGTGGGATCCCAAGGACCCCAACAAAGGGAACAGCCCACTAGTCAAGAGTCCCGCGGCCTCCAAACCAAGAGGACGCTAGTTCAAATCCAACCTCTAACCGATACCATTCAAAATACAATTCACTTTGCAAGTGACCCTGTAGCTTTTAAGACCTACTGTGTGTTCTTACGTAGGGTTACAACCAAAACGTCAACTAAACGTGTACAATATTAAGCTTTCCTGCCAAGTTTCACATTTGAAGTCTGATGACAATTAACTCCATGAAAATCTAGCAAAGTTATTTGATAATAGCGCTTTTTCTCTTAGCCCCTCGCCAGTAATTTGAAACTAAATTATCAGTTAATTCAGAAACGTCATAAATTGTTCGCCGTTTGAAAAGTAAGATTTTGTGAGAGTTTGTAGCAATACTTTACGAACTAAATTATTCAGTGGTATTAAAGATTTACAAAAAAAAATTTTAAACGCATCAATTAATTTAATTTGTAAATAAACTCTAAAAAAAAACCGGATTTATTCACAAGGTTTTTACGACCTCTCATGCTGAAAAACGTCGAATAGAAGAAAAACAGCCAAAATTTGCGAAACAGTATTATATGTAAGTTGCGAACGTGTTCTCGGGAAGCCAAAAATAGGCCCTCAAGTAGCATAAAATGCTTCAGCTTCCGGACGCAGCTCTGCCCTAGACTCGGCTCCTCCATATTATGCAACTGGCTTTACCAGTCCCTTGCTAAGTGGAAAAAATTAAAAAAAAAAAACTTTCTTGCTCCCTGACGGGGAGTCAATGCAACATCGTTTCCCGCCTGCCCCTCCTCCCCCCTCCCCCTACAACATGACGCCACATCGAATTTTCATTCCCATTCTTTTCACAGATACCAGACGAAAATCAAATAACAATTTCATAAGTTCTTGTAAAATTCTTGGTTGCGATTGCGACAACCTGAGCAACCTGCTGTCCGACTATTGCAATAGTGTGCTAACAGATGGCGTACACAAACACTATACATCTTTTAGATGAGAAATGGTTGCATTGTCTTGTTTATACAAGTGATACCTTACCTCGGCGTTTGATTTCTCCAACTATCAGACTCTTGCTCATAAGCCAATCGGCTGCGGCGTCTACTATCCATGAAAAGATGCCTCCCGCGATCGTCTCCACCTGCTGTTGTACCAGCCAGAACCACTGAAACAATCAGTTAACCAGTCAAATTAAATAGGTAAACAAAAGCCCACTTTAATTCCCAACGTCCCGTTTAACACTGACTCTCGGTAAAACACTTTTGATAAAATTAATGATTTCTACTTAGTTACTAACATGCTGCCTGCTAGGAATTCAAATATGTTGTGTTATTTAACAACTCCGTAATCAATTAATGGATAGGATTTTATGCTGATCCCAACTCAATTCATTGGTTGAACAACATGTATGCCTCTGACGAGCAATAATCCCCACAAATACATCAAAACTATTTTTATTTTCGACCAAAATTAGGACTTGTTCACCTGTTAAAACAAGCACAATCGTGAGCGATGAAACATCATTAAGAGGTTACACAATTCAGTTTAAACCTAAACCATGTGATACTTACATAGTTAAAAAAAACGGTATAAATTTATGCTTATGTAGGTATCACGTGTAAGTTTAGACAGAGTTGTATCGTTGAAATCGAGACTACCTCTATCAAGATTAAACCTACACGCATGTGATACTTACATAATTAAAAAAAAAAAAAGTGCACGAGGCTTATAATTGCTACATAGCAAAGTGGTCGGCAACAATAATACCTCCGTACATGAAAACTTCCGTATAAGACCTCCGTAATGAAAATAGTTAAGACCAAGAAACTAATTTGACGCCCCAATGGCACACAAAAGATGAACATGACCACCCATTTTTAAAAGAGTGCACCCAACACCACCCGTGCTTAGAATGGACGTCAGCAAGGAACTAACATTATTAGCTAGCGAAAAACTGGTTCATACAACAGGATGCGCTGATTAAGTGAGCGAGGCGGATTACCTAAAATATTTCCGAAAAAAAATAAGATAGTAGCATTAAAAAAACCGCTACGTATAAAACACGGATGTATGCGAAAAATACATGCGAGCCATCATTGTCAAACTAACAAGCGACACGGCTTATTTTTTGGGACGCTGGAGATCCTTGACACGACGTATTAGGCCGACTGCATACATGTTTTTTTTCTGTTCCTTTAGAGAATTAGGTTTTTTAAGCTTTCAATCCGTATTTTACACGCTTCAGCGTTTTTTAAAATAGTATACTAATTTCTTATTTTTCATCATGCATGTGCAAGCGCTCAGTGTTTTTTTTTTTTTTTACAATTCGGATTACAACTGCAGATTCTTGAGATTATCTATAGTATTGTACTTTTACTACCGGATAAATGCAATGAAGGCAAAAGTACTTGTATAGGTCGGGGAGACAAATAAAGCTACCTGCCTCCCTTTCCCCTCCCTCGTTTCAGCAAATCTAGACACACGCTACTGTGTCGCCACCAAGTAACAGTCGATCAGCTCATTGTAGACATCCGATTGTTAAAAAATTGATTGTTAATGATAAAAAGGTGGCCTCACTAGCAGACATGTGTCTGTTAACTTTAAGCAACTAAAAGCATATTTCGGCATGTTGAGCAGGGCCGTAGCGAAGGGTAGTGGGTTGGGGGGGGGGGGGGGGCGTGACTCATTTCCCCAACTCATCTTATGATTTTGCCAACTGGTTTAAAGAATTCCAGTAGTGCTGCCAGTAAAGTACTTTTGAGGGGGTCCGCCAAGCTCAGCTAGGGGATCTGGGGGAGCGCTGCAAGCTTCCCTGCGGGGTCCGGGAAGCTGAAGCGTTTGACGCTATTTTAGTGCCTGTTTCTAGCCTCCAGTGAACACTGAAGCAACTAATTGTCAAGCAAACTTTGGTGATTTTTAAATTATTTTTTAGGATGGTAGGTTTCGTAAAAATTTATTGTGACTAAATCATGTTTTTTTTTTTAGATTTTTTTTTTCCAAATTAAATTAAACTGAGTTCAGTTTAGAATTATATAAACAAGCCAGCTGGCCATTGACGATTGAGGGTTGACTTAATTGTACATTTTGGACTTTTAGGCTATAATGAATGACGACGACTCCCTGTGTGCAAGCATAGGCAGCAGGTCAGGGACAGAAAGGTTTTTTAAATGTACTATCGAAAGGTGAAAAGTAATGTAATTTTTTTCTCAGTTGTATCCCAAACCACTATATGCCTAGAGGTATCATTCTAAAAAAAATACTTCCTAATTTTTTTAACAAAAACATGCTCCAGTTTTTAAATAATGGAGCGTCGAAGACGAAAGAAATGGCGAAACTGTTTACCTCAGTTTTGTCCGAAACAACTTGAGGTATTATTGGAGAAGAGCTTCCACATTTGAAATCAACATGCTCCAATTTTTTTCCATGGATTCAGGGGATCTTGGGGACCGGTCATTATTTATAGCCGTGGGGGTGGGGTGGGAAATGAAAATGTGACCACTAAATTTTCGATGACTTCCCCTTAAAGACCTGAAAAAATTTTATTCCCCCCACCCTAACGCCCAAAAATGATGTGACCACCCCCAAAAAAATATTTTACACCCATCTTTTGTCGATATTTTTACAAAAGTTTGATGAACACACTGTTTGCTTGTATGACCACACCCTAACATTTTCACCACCTGAAATGCAGAAGACGCTAAGAAACCAGGTGCCAAAGCTTTTCTATAAAGTTTTTTGAAAAAAAAAACTTACATCCAGTAATAGTATTATTAGTTTTAGAACCTTGTAAACAGCATTGGGGGTCTGGGGGGCTTGCCCCCCAGAAGCTGAACCGTTTTTGGAAATTTTGACTGCTGAAAGTGCCATTTTTGTGGTCCAAAAATGACTCTTTTTCCAGTTGGTCAGTGTGTTTTTGACTTCCCCCTTTTAACGGGACCTGAAAAATTTATGACCTCTTCCTTGAGAGGGTCCAAAAATTTCATGACCCCACCCTTCCTCCGGCCTCCCCGGTGATAAATAATTACCGGTCCCGTAGGGTAATTTTTGCCCTCATTTCGTGGCCTCTGGGTCACTTTTGTCCTTTAATATGGGATCTTATGAACTCTTATCGTCAAATTTTGGACCTTCGAAATAACAAGTTTAAAATTTTTAACAATTTTCATTTGAAAAATGTAGTTGTTTCTGCATTAATACAAATTCAAATTTAGTGGCGATAGGTTAATAGAAATTCAAACAGCTAATTCAATTTTTCCAAATCGGTTTTTGATTTTGCCAACTGTACCCGATTTTCATGAAGTACAGCTTTAACTAAAACCAAGACACTGATGGACTAGCAGACGAACTAGTAAATCAAAGAGGCAACTCTGCATTAATTTTTTAGATTTATTTGATATCAAAACTTCAGGCGGCGATAACTTGGCAGAAGTCCTTACGCAGAGTTTGTTTTATGCAGAGTTTGATATTTCTGCTTTACCTAAGAAACGTTTTAAATCCTGGCAGTGATGTTGTGTTTTGGTATATTAATATGCCAGTAATTTTCTACCCTCCTAAAATACCAGTTATGAGTTGCTCCACGCTAAAACCTCTTCTGAGCGGCGCTGTCTAACAGAAAAAGAACTATAGGAAGTAAAAATAGCAACTCAGTTTATCATTATCTGTGAATACTTATAAGTTATGGCAAACAAAACGACCAAGTCAATTTCGCCAACTACGCAAATTTTCGCGGAACTTCTTTTACCCCCACTCCTTACAGCCTAGCTATGCAGGGAAGCAACCAGAAATGATCAGGGGCAGCGTTTCAGTTACTCCCAAGCTACACAGAAGTGTTGCGAAAACTGATGGAAAAAAAATATATTGTAAAGTTTACTTTCAAACTGACGAAATGATGATAACAATTAACCAGTACTCGTGGAAACTGGAATTTGCAGTAAAAATTTGTCTGATTTTGCAAACTGTGTGTTTCTTGGATGGTTTGCGGGGGGAGCCCCCCCCCCCAACCCCCCCCCCCCCCATCGCTTCGGCCCTGATGTTGAGGATAAATCCCTTTGCAACAGAAATCTTTCAAATTGTGGTAAATGTAAGGGGAAGGTGCAGGGATAAACAAAAACTGAAAGTTACAGGCTGCGTGTCCACCATTCATAGAGAAAAAGATGCATCAATAACATTGTTTTTATGTTAGTAACTAGTAACTAGCTAGTAACGCTGGTCCCATGGTAAATCCCATGGACTCATTGCTCATTGCTAGCGCAAAATTGCGAAGACCTACGCAGACCTACCTTCAATTTGGCACATGGATGCATGGTGATCTGAGCATGGTCCTTTTGTTGGTTTGGGGGTTTGAGGAGTCGGGGTCGACAAATGCGTGGGAGGGTTTTGAAATTCGTCACCAGCGTATTTAAATTTCGTTTCTTTGCCAAGTTGCAACCAAAGATTTCACGCACCAATAGCTTGAACAATCAACATTGGTCCTTAGATTTATTGTAAAAGCCTGGACAAATTTAAAACTGAAATGTAACGAAGAACAAAGTAAGGAAACATTAACGTTGCTGTGGATTGCGTAAGAATAAAGAGATGCACGTTGATATGATGGTTACGCACCAATACGAGCATCCACGAGCTAATGGAGTTTTTGTTAATAAATTCAATGGTCGATTCTCGATTGCATAAATAATTAAATTTACTTCTTCTCCTTCAACGATATTTACAAACATGAATTTTTACAACGAGACATAGCACAAACGAATTTGTCCCACACGCCGACAAAGAGCGTCTCGCTGCTTGTAACAACCTTTTGCGAGTGTCTGTCCATTGGCGCCAAACCTTCTAATACAGTCCGTTTTCGCGCCACCCAATCGGATACAATTTTACACAAAAATGGAATGTCAGTTCTTATAGTAAACTTGTTGCTTTATTTGGCGTTCAATGGCTTGGCCAATGTTTTCAAATTCCTAGCTTCTCGAATGCGGTAATTCCCTTAACTGCAGGTAATTGGATAATGACGGTTATTAGGTGTTCGAATGGAACGCTACCGCCAAACCTTACACCTCCAACCCTAGATTGAGAATTGTAGCCAAACAAATCTCGGTAAGCTGCAGGATCACTAGTGATTTTAATCACCAGGATGGCACAAAGAAGGCTTCCGACCACAAACATTTGGTAAACACCAGCATGTCACCACAGCCTTCCTGCTTGCGCACACACAGCCATCGAGCACCACACTTCACATACAACTTGCACCACATTTCACCAGCACCACACAGCACCGCTTCCTCTTCACCAACACAACACAGCACCTCTTTACCGCTTCACCAAACGTTTGCACCACAGCAACAGGGCCAGCACATCACCACACTGCCCCACTGACAACACCCTGCGTTGCACCCAAAAACACACCTCTTCTTCCTCGATCACATTCTTTAATGGTTGCTAGCAAGCAATTACGAAAGCTTACATTAGCTTACATTACGAAAGCTTACATTAGACTTTCTTTTCGCTCCTTCACAACTCAAACCGATCTCAACACACTATACCACACAAAACAAACCAACCTCCAGTTGCAGCTTAACAGTTACTCAGGTCACCACCGGAGAACAAACACGCATGCAAGGCAAACCCCCTTCCATACTCGGTACCAGGGCGTTGGCAAATCCCCCAAAATACAAAAATATTTACACACACATCAAGACACTACTTCCTCAACTGGAAGTCTGCTGAGTGCATCAGCGTTAGCATTTTTGACACCACGGCGATGTTCTATGCTAAAAGACAAATCCTGCAAAAATAAAGACCAACGTAACAGTCTACCATTGTTGTTCCCCTGCGTTTTGAGCCAAACCAGTGGATTATGGTCCGTTTGAAAAATAAATTCGGGCATAGCCAAATACGGCATTAGCTTCTTTATCCCCCCAAATAAATGCTAAACATTCTTTTTCATCGTAATCCTCTTCTGTTCTTGTTTGTTAAGCTTTCTAGAAAGAAACAATACAGGATGTTCTTTCCCATCATCCCCATCCTGAGACAAAACCAAAGCAATAACCCTGTCACATGCATCAGTATGTACTTTGTACACTTTATTTGGGTTGGTCCCTCCAATACAGGAGGAGAAGCCAGTATTTCTTTTAGCTCACTGAATGCCCTATCAAAAGACTCATCCCAAACCCTTTTCTGGCGCCCCTTTTTTTAGCCTGTCTGTAAATGGCAAAACCAACTGTGCGTAGTCACGCATATAATGTGAATAATAGCCCACGAGTCCTAATACAGACCTTTTATCTTTCTTACTTTTGGGTATTGGTAACTCGACAATTGCTCGTATCTTAACATCCGACGGCCACCTACATCCCCCCTCCTACTTTATGACCCAAAAACATAGCATGCTGCATGCCCAGCTGACATTTCTTCGGAATGATAGTAAGATAAGCCGCCTTAACTTTGCGTGAAAATGCCAAAACATGCTCCAAATGCTCAGGCCAATCAGTTGCAATCACTGGCACATCATCCTAGAATGGCCTAGCAAACTCGTAAATATCCCTGCATACTTCAGTCATCAAGCAGTGACAATAGAACATCGCGTTGACCAGTCCCATGTTCATTTTTAAATACTCAAACACACCTAAATGAGTGTTTATGGCCGTCATTTTTATGTCCCTGGGCGAATTTGGAATCTGCCAAAAACCCTTGACTAGTCAAACACAGAGATAACCTTTGCTGCCGCTACCCACTCAACCATTTCTTCCAAATTAGGCATTGGGAACCTCTACACCTTAGTTTCTCTGTTCAATTCCCTGTAATCTGCAAAAGGCCATGGCGTTTTTCCCTCTTCAGTTATTATCAAAATAGCATTACAGCGGCCTAATCACTCCTAATGCCAACATTCTATTAATTTCCATTTTAACTAGGAAACAGGCTTTGGGCCTATTGTAGGCGGAGCGAACAGACCTTTATTTCAAATTTATATTTAGTGTTTATTTTAATGACTGTACCATATTTGTTAATGCTCCTTAAAAATCTATGAGAAATGCTCACTCAGCTAAGTTTGGGCTATTTGCCTTTTGGTGTGACGTACTGCTGTTATTTGTAGGCCCCTGTCTTATTTTAGCTTTATTATCAAATAGGCCAAAGCTATCTTATTTATAATTTATTAATATTATATTAATAGCCTTTCGTTTGCTCCATCATTTAGTGTCTGTTTAGCTTCTTTCCACATCTGACACTAAATTAATACAGATGCAAACCTGTTTACGTTCCCTTTTGGATTTATATGTCAGACTGCCTGAGCACGGAATCGAACCCACGATCTTTGGAACCAGAAACTGAGGTCTCTTCCAAAGGTCGTGGGTTCGATTCCCCGCTTAGGCAGTCTGTCATATTAAGCCCAAAAGGCAACGTAAATAGGTTTGCTTCTGTGTTAAATTGACTCGAGCCTTCGGCTTGCAGACCTGTGTTCCACACTAAAGATGTGAGCCATCGCCGCCGATAAAAATAAAACGGCATAATTCTGACATTGTTTACAACAACAATTACCTTCCCTAGATTACAAAATGTTAATAATAAAGCATTTAACTGTAAGCCAAACAATCATCTGAGCGAGAGAGTTTTTAACAATAATTAAAAAATTAAGCAGGTTGGCAATGCTGCCGCTGGTCTAACACTAGCTTGACAACGAAAATATTGATGTGCACACCTCTATCACGCACGGCGACAGCGATCTTAAAACTACATTATAATCCATCAGTAACGATCACAATATTGTGGGTCAAAAAGTGTTAGCTCTTAGGCCTACTTTAGCCTTTAGGCCTAATTTGTAGCTTTTAGGCCTAATATTTAGTCGTCATTTTTATTTCTTAAGTAGCAGCTGCGTTTGAGATTAAACCTATTCATTAATGCACCACGGTTTCGAGTCCACACATTGCCGTGGCAACGAGAAATATTTAAACTATTAGATGCAGACATGTTGTTTCGTGCTGTGTTTAAATACGTCGTACGATGTATTGTTCGTTTTATATGTATAGCTTCGCCGTCATACGATGAGTTCGGTTTCATATTCGGGATTCCCATCGCTAGTGTTAATACCAGTTTCATTGCCATGCTGAAGGTAATCCCTCCAAGCATTCGTTTTTTTCAAATGACGCTAAGGTGTATCGTACCAGAATCCTTTTGTTTTTTATGTTTGCGTTTCTTCCTGTAGTGGTTGAATGCAAGGGCCAATTGTTATTTCATTGAATTACGTCGAAAAAGGTTATCAGCTAGAAAGAAGAAACGAAAATTTAATTTTCCGTGTTTTAAGTTCACTTGAGTACCACCAGCACGATTCCAAATTTACAAGGGTGAGTGTTAGAAATAAATTCGAAAATTTGTTATTTCTCCCGTAATAATTGTTCGATTTACGTCAAATTTTGGCTCAGCAATACTGTTTGGGGTATGGTATCAAGCGTTGTACCAAATTTCCTTCCAATCCGATCTTTCGATTGGGCTCCACCCAGACTAAAAATGTGCAACCAAGGGACCAACCAACCAACATTTTGCAATTTGGTGTCCGTTACAGGCTACGCTTTGCTCGCTCGCTCCGCCAATTAGTTCTGTTTGGGTGAGTACCGGTGCAATTGCTTTTGTACCGTTACTTCACGGTCCATTTCTATGTCGAATTCAACCAAGTCAGTGGCGCCCAGCTCGTAAGAGAACACCCCTGGAACTTGGTCAAAAACCCTGATCAAATCATTGATCTGTTCGCCCGACAGAGGCCCAACCTTTGCCACCTCTATCACTTCCTTGCCTGTAAAATAACCTCTTTTTCCACCTGAATCCTACGTATGCGTCTCTAATTCCATGTCATTTTCTCTTTATTCACCTTGTCCTTCTAGTTCATGCACACCAACTTCGTTTATAGCCGTCACCTCCTCATTAAACGGTTTCATTAAGTTAACATGGTACATTTTCACTTTGTCACCATTTTTTACCCATTTTTATGCTGTAGTTTACCTCACCAACCTTCTCTAAAACTTCATATGGGCCTTTCCAAAATGCTGCTAACTTGTCCTTACGATCCATTTTTAACAACAACACCTTACTCGCAGGCTCATACTCACGTAATCTTGCCTGTTTGTCGTAATAAACCTTATTACGCCGTTGTGCTACCATTATTGCAGTTTTCGCCATTTCCTTCACATTCTCCCAATTGTTTAATCGTTCTACCACATAGTCCACCACCGTAGGATTTACATGCACCTCCTTGCCTAACCCTTTTCCCCTTAACAATGTAAGTGGGGTCCTTACATTCCTGCCGTACACCAATTCTGCTGGCGTAAAGTTTGTTGTTTCACATGGGGTCGAGCGAAGGCGAACATTGCAGGAGCCAGAGCATCATCCCATTCCTCCGGGTACTCAGCCACCAGGGCTTTGATGATGTCCTTTAATGTCCGGTGCATCCTCTCCACCGCCTGTGATTGTGGGTGATACGGAGTGCTATTAATTAGATTAATACCACACCTCTCAAGAAAGCATGTCGTCAGTTCTGATATGAACGGTTTTCCGAGGTCGGATTGGAGTAATCCAGGAAAGCCTACCCTCGAAATTATTCCAAACAACTCGTTCACCACCATGTATGAATTCGATTCCTTTACTGCCACTGCTTCTTGATACCTCGTAGCCATGTCCAACACTATCAAAACATACTTATTTCCCTTTGACGTCTGCTTGAGTGGTCCCACAAAATCTACTACTACCTTAAAAAAAGGTTCCTCCACCACCGACACAAGCACCATTACTTCTTTACCTTTCTTTATATCTTTACCATTTTTCTGAAATATTTCACAGTTCCTAACTCAATCCTTTACTTGCTTACACATTCCTGGCCAGTAAAATAGTTCCTGTAACCTTGCTACAGTCTTTTTCTTTGTCATATGCCCAAAATAAGCATTTGCATGAGCCGTCTTAACTAACTTTCTTGTCAAAGCCTGTGGTACAACCACCTGATCATACAATTTTCTACCATTTCCTTCTTAACACTCCATCTTTCCAAAACAGGAATGTACCTTTAATTTCAGCTGCAATCCTGCACCCTTCCAAACTCGAGTCAAGTAACTGTTCTTGTTGCAATTCATTTGTTTCAACAGCCAGCAATTCCCCAAACCCAGCTGTCATTAAACCAAGCCTTTCACTTTTGGTAACCTTTTTCTCTGTTTACATCCCGTTTGGCCACAATAGTCTCTTTATTAACTATCTTTGTGGTATATCAAGAATTGTCACCTTTGCTTCCTCCTCATTAAAATCGACCTTGGGCTTACTTTCTACTAGTGCAGTCTTTTGGGCAGACGCAACATTCGTTACCAATTCTGCCGCCTCATTATCCTCTATTAAAAAAAGAGAATCTAGTACATCAGGGTCCACAAAGCTGTCAATAACTTGTTCATTTGACTTAACCCTTTTTTTGCCATTCGTCATTTGCCTCGTGACCGCATTTAGAAACACATGTACTCGATTTGCTTTAGACTGCACTAACTGATGTGACTTTTGGCTCAGTAAAAAGTCATAACCCTCCTCATTAAAGTAAGGCGAAACTCCACAGACCAAAGCAATCGTACCCTCCCCTCAGTTTCAAATTTCACCTTTGCCAACGGGAGCTCCGTTATACCTTGACAAATCATTGAGGACAGCACAACCCTTTCCCCTGTGTATGCCTGAGGTCCGACCTTTGTACTAGACACCACATCAATAAATGCCCCCGTGTCTAATAAATAGCTGCCACTCGCACCATTTATTTTACACGGTTTCGTAAACTCACTTCCTACTGACTGCTTGCCTATAGTACCTTTTTCTACACTAACTTTCTTTCCACTGTGTACATTGCTAAACTGCCTACAAACATTTCCAAATGGCGTTTTAGCATTATTCTTGGGGCAATCCCGTCTTAAATGGGAAGTCGAGCCACAAGCATGGCATTTCCGTGGTTCATCTGACTTTAAAGGCGCTCTCCTTCCAGTATGATCATTAGTCCCTGCTTGCGGCCTAGTCTGAGCATTTCCCGCCGAAGCAGTACTATTGTTACTACCACCTGTACCATTTGAACCATTGTTATTATTGCCTCCATTTTGGTTATTCTCTCCAAATTACCACCATTTTGCCTATTACCTTGGTACTCATTGCCTGGTCGATACCTTCCTTTACCATTGCCTCTGTAATAATTTCTACCTTGTGGTCCGCCATTACCCCTGTCCGAACCACTCCCCTGTCTTAAAACTGCTTCCTGACGATTTGCACAATAATC
>JAHWFP010261270.1:44823-56424 GCA_023313725.1 Lithobius niger
CCACTCCCCTGTCTTAAAACTGCTTCCTGACGATTTGCACAATAATCGTCAGCAAGAGAAGCCAGGTTCAAAACAGATTCCTGCTTGCCTTTATCGATTAACCATACCCGTATCGGATTCGGCACTTTGTTCAAAAAATCCTCTATCATCAATATTTGCTGAAATAGTTTTTCAAACGAATCCTCACAATCCAATTCCTTAACCCATTCAGTGCATAAGATAGTAAGATTATGAGCAAAGTCTAAGTACGTCTGCTTATCAAACTTTTGAGCAGCTCTAAATTGCTGATGTAAGCATTGTTCCATGACATTAAACCTAACCTTAAGGGCTTTAACACAAACGTCGTACTGTGCAAAATCGCTATCAGAAGGCCTCATAGACATTCCCTCGCCTTTCCCGTCAATAATGACAACAATCTAAATGGCCATTCCTTCCTTTTAAACCCCAATCTTTCTCAAATTAGTTTAAATCCCGACAAGAATGTTAAAACACTGTCCTCCTCTTCCTTAAAAGGCTCGCAAAATTTAGACATGTCATACTTCTTTTCAATTTGTACAGACTCTGCTTTAGCACTTAAGCGTTTTTCCTTAAATTCTAAGTTCCTCTGTTGAATTTCGTCATTGTGACGTCTAGCGTTTTCGCTAATTATTCTCATGCTCAAATTGTTCCCTCTTTAAGTCACTTTCCCGTTCCCCTTTGTCTCTCTCTAAGTCACTTTGTCTAGCTAGGCGTTCCCTTTCTAAATCAGCTTCTCTAGCAAATTTTCTTTTCTCCAATTCGGCTTGTTTAGCTAATCATCTTTCTTCCATCTCAATTTGCCTATCAAGTTTTTCCCTTTCAAAAGCTACAGTTTGTTCCCTTAATTCCCTTTCCCTCTTTAATTTCTCCCTTGCTAAACCGTTCTCCCTTTCCTTTAAAGCCTCCTTCCACTTTAATTCTTCTTTTCTTACACTTAACCTTTCCCGCTCCAATTCCCTTTCTTCTTGCCTTTCCCTCGCTTTTTCTTTTTCGTGCAACTCCCTCTCTTTTTTTTTCTTCTTCCCTTAACTCCCTCTCATTTTTTTCCTCTACCGTCTCAATTGCGGCGTCAAGATTAATCCGCAAAAGTGTACTTGCCTCCAACCCATCTTTAAACAACCCCAGAATATCAGTTTGAGTTTAGGCGCAACCAAATTCAATTCCCGGCACACAGCCTTAAAATCAGCAACCGTCCTCCCATCTAATAAATCCATGTTTAACTACTGTAAACACTACGTATCAAACAATTCATCAAAGCATGAACACACCAAAAAAACTACTAACACGCAACTGTACCGGAATAAACAACCCTTTCAATTCAACGCCCGACTACCAGAGTATGAAAAAAAAGTTTGCCTTACCCCTGTTGCCGTGTTGCAATGAAACACCAAGTTGACTCCCTCACATCAGCCTTGACGACGATTCTCTGCCTCTGCAAAAACCTTCAGCCACGATATGCCTCTTCCTCGACTCCGGATTCGGCCAAATCTTCCACGACACTTGACTTTATACTGCTTCCTACCGGATCGCTCGTCCTCGTGCCTGGATGCCTCGTTTCTTGACCCAACTGCGGTAATCCTCTCCGTCAATCTCTGCTTAGCCTTCAACTTGCGTTTCCTGCTTCCAGGCGAGTTCCACACTCACTGGAGAGATCTTAGTGCTTCTCTACTTTTGACTGCCCTCCTGTAGTTGTTCATAAACTACTGTTGCCAACTCCTAGCTGAATACAATTTTAACGCAATGGTTGGCCGAAAAAAACTTTGGGTTAGGAGGGCCTGGTTAGTCGCCACCGCTTGCCACCATTATAAATTCAATGGTCGACTCTCGCTTACAAAAAATAATTGAATTTTTTACTTCTCCTTCAACGATATTTACAAACATGAAATTTTACAACAAGACATCGCACAAACGAATTTGTCCCACAAGCCGGCAAAGTGCGTCTCCGCCGCTTGTAGCAACCTTTTGCAAGTGTCTCATTTGGTGCCAAAACGTTCTAATATAGTCTGTTTTCACGCCACCCAATCGGATACAATTTTACACAAGAATGGAATGTCAGTTCTTATGGTAAACTTGTTGCTTTATTTGGCATTCGATGACTTGGCCAATGTTTCCAAATTCCTTGCTTCTCGAATGCAGTAATTACCCTTAATTGCAGGTAATTGGATAATGACCAATGTAGGTGTTCGAATGGAACGCTACCGCCAAACCTTTCAAGTAACCCAAAAATAAAATGCTTCGCGTTCTGCTGTTTTAGTAACACCGACCTTTGGGGGTTTCTGCATGACTAAATGTCAACGAAATCTTGAAAAGTTGACAGTCTAGCGCCAAGTTTCCCAACCGGGGAGTCAGGCCTCCCTGGGACTGCAGGGAAGGCGCAAGGTGCTGCTATATCAGTATTGAACTTTTTATAACGATGTATCGCTAAGTTCTCGCCAATGACAGACCTATACCTGCTATCAAGTTTTTAAAAATTACATTATTGTAAAGATTTTCAAGACTTAGGCTAACAGTATCCTGCATTTTTTTTTTTTTTTTTTAATTACACAGCAAGGCAGTGTCGCATTGGGCTTCTCCGGAACACTGGGATCAACGAGGAGGCCCCCTTAGAAAAACTTTAAAAAACAAAAGTTGCAGGGAAACGTTTCAAATTCACGCTTATTTCTTAAAAATACGGTAGATGGACCATGCCGGAAAAGCTTATGGCACCACCCAAGCCACCTTTATGAGGGTGCCTAACACCCCCCCCCCCCCCCAGGAACCTCGCAGTTTATGCCCAACATTCCCGGGAAAGCTCGACCCAAACCGACCCTGTAGCAACGGGGGTGGGGAGGGGGGCGCCATTGCTTGTCAGGCCCAATAGGGAGGAATACTGTAGAAAAGGTTGGGTACCGTTGCATTGAAAATTATAAATGTAAAAATTTATAGGCATAAAATTCCTCTAGAAAAAAGGTACAGATGAAGATAAGACGGTGTAACCTTATGTACGTTCACAGTCCTATGAAAGTTGTGATATCCACCCAAAACCAAAACTCATTGGAACCCATTTGGGCACGAACCCCCTCCTCCTCCCCAAAGGACCCCAAGACGCCCTCCATTGTAGGCGCTCCATTAATGTCAGGTTCAAAAAACTGTTTACGGCTTTGGACACGGGACAGCACCTCTTTTTTGGTCTTCACCAAAAATCTTGGTTTCGCTACTGCGCCAGAACTAAATGTATCCACCCAAAACCAAACCCTGTAGAAAAACCCGCCTAGTTTCCAAAAACGATCGGCCTTTGAAGGTAGCGATATCATTCAACCATGGAAAGGCCGCCAAGGTCAATCCTATTAGCCAAGTTAATCGTACCAACTAATAGTTCGAAAGTTAAATGAAAACTTGAAGATTGCTACTCGCTGTAGCAATCTTCAAGTTTTCATTTAACATCCAAAGTATAATTGGGTGCGATTAACTTGGCTAATAGGATTGATCTTGGCGGCCTTTCCCTGGTGAAATGCACTACCTTCAAAGGCCGATCGTTTTGGGAAACTTGGCGGGTTTTTCTACCAGGTTTGGTTTTGGGTGGATACATTTAGTTCTGGCGCAGTAGCGAAGCCAAGATTTTTGGTGAAGAAAAACAAAAGAGGTGCTGTCCCGTGTCCAAAGCCGTAAACAGTTTTATGAACCTGACATTAATGGAGCGCCTACAATGGATGGCGTCTTGGGGCCCTTTGGGGAGGAGGAGGGGGTTCGTGTCCAAATGGGTTCCTACTCAAACGTCATAAAGCTAAGGAATCAGTTTCCTGTAGGAGCCATTCAAAAACCACGTGGTCGGCCAGGGGGTGGGTAACCACAAGTAACCACAATAGGGGGAGGGTTTCCAAACCAACCACGTGGCCACTGCATTGAAGGGAAAGCCATTATCTCCAATGGATTGGTGCATTTACCCTATAAGTTTCTGCACATACCATCTCACTTACCACGAGTGTGATAATATATAAATCCATGCATCGGATCGACTAACGCCTGGGCCCCAGTCACCGAACTGCATTTCCCGAATAGTGGTGAAAAATACCGCGGCTTGTCGTAGAAATGTTCAACAACGTCATACAGCGTTTCCTTGACTCGTACTAAATTCATCTAAATAGTGTGCAGCTAGCATCAAGTGCTTCACTGGGACAATTTAATGCAGTGATGGCCTACGTAATAATGAACATATCAGGCTGTAATTTTCTACTTTCCGTCTCAGTTAAATATCTCCCATGACTTATTGTAGCGGCCATTGCACAGTGCCAAAAAATTTGGCTAAAATATTTAATAATAATAATAATAAAATTCATCCATTAATGGAAAGGAAATGTCAGGTCAAACTGAATTGCCACATACGTCACATCCACTGTCTAGTTGAATACAACTACCGTCCAAAGAGAGAATTAAAAATAATCATACATTTCATCAATACTATGGGCTGAAATTCTGGTTTTAGAAATCATGATGTTATCAGTCTCAACGACCTCTGATGGAAGTGTTCCAAAGTCGTCCTGCACGCAGGAGGAGAAAATTGTGCTTTCAGCAGTCAAAGCGAAAGTGGAGTATGGGGGTACCTATCGCTGGCTTATTTTTTTGTTATTTTTTTAAGTTGGGGGGGGGGGGGGGGGCTGGCTATGAGCCACAACCATAGATGACAACACAGGGGGGGTGGGGGGCGGGGTAAAAATTGCTTAGAAAACGGCCACGTGGTTTTTGAATGGCCCCTTAAGGAATGTTTTGCTGTGGAGCAGTTTGCCAGAGTTCGTGGTGGAGGACCGTTAGATTGTTATACCACACGCCATGGCTGTTTGGTGTGACGTGCTTATCACGTGACTGGGCTAGTCCAATCAGACGGCCCAACAGCCGTTGTTCTCGTTCGTCATTGGCTAATTCATGGTAACGTCACGGCAAACAGCCATTGCACATGGTTTAGTTTCAAATAATACACACCTTGATTTGCACTTGATGAGTATAAATATGAATTCGTTAAAAATTTTTAATTGCCCTAGCCACTGGATCGACATTTAAGAGGTTCTGATTCGAAATGTTTTTGATAATTTTTTTCGGGGGGGGGGGGGGAGAACAATGGGGTTTATTTCATGTTTTCATATAGAAATATTTACGTTATTTATGTTCTCCTATGATTGCATTTGTAGATGATTACGTACGGTATCGTCGAAAAACTTTTCCGTTGCTGGCGACGAACACAGGGGCTCGTCACAAAATATGATTAGGCCGGCAGGACGAAATAAACCACCTATTGGTATTTTGTGACGAGCTCCTGTGGCGACGAAAGTTGCCTCAAACACAAAGTAAATACATACCAGCAGGAGCCTATAGAACCTAACCAGGAACCTTACCTAACAATAAGTTTCATCCAGGAAAAAGCACTGCATCGATGAGTGCGTGGCAATGATGAGTTTTAATTTTAACGTCCATCACTGTTCACGATCAGTTTCATTTCGAACACCAAACTGGAACATACATCCATCCCCCTCCCCCGAGCTTAAAATTACGTTAGTTTCACTTTCAGTTATTATGTGAAGGGCAGCTGTCGCCATCTAGTGGGACTAGGGAGAAGGGAATTTATTTTAAAGTTAGTTGCGAATGGTACAATAACGCGTAGTTTGGGATCTTTATTATACAGTAAATTACGTAAGAAAAGGAAAAGCAGAAATAAGCGCCAGCGAAACTTAGTGGCTTACATTACTACGTTATTCGAGTGTTGTTTTTCGCTGATGGCTCTTTTCCAGTTTTCCTTTATATTATTTACAACAATTTATGCCATTATTTACAGCGATTTATGTCAATTTGTTTATGCAAGAAATGTGTACAAATGTTGACTAGGCCGTAATGACCACGATTTGTTCCACGACAGTTTACGAAGTCGATCGAGCACAAGCTTGAACAAGAACGCGTTGCAGAAGGCGTCGATAGAACACGTGGCGCCACCCATTGGCTTAACTTTAAAGCAAAAAACTTTCGGTTTCAAAATGGCGGAGATTGGACAATTGTGATGTAACACGGTTACGGTAAGGCCAACATTTACCGTGTGTCCGAGGGTAAAAAGCACCTGTTACTGTACGAAAACTGTAAGTCTGCGTAGTAAAAAGTCTGTATCCAGTAAGAAACTGTGCAAATCAATATAAACAACAGGTAAAACGGCGTAAACATACTAATTTTACGTTGATTTGGTGTCATGGGAAGTTCTCAAAACTAATTACAATTTGGCCATAAGATGGCTTTTAATGAGGACATAACCAATGCCAGATCGAAACTAGATCCCGAACTGATATTTACAAAACAAGAAAGGATTGGTAAAGGTTCGTTTGGTGAAGTTTTTAAGGGGATTGACAATAGAAGCACGCAAGTAGTTGCCATAAAAATAATCGATTTAGAAGAAGCTGAAGATGAGATCGAAGATATCCAGCAAGAGATCATGGTCTTGTCACAATGTGACAGCCCGTATGTCACAAAATACTTTGGCTCTTACCTCAAGAGTACCAAGTTATGGATCATCATGGAATATCTGGGGGGTGGATCTGCCCTCGACCTCATGAAGGCCGGCTCCTTTCAAGAAATGCACATTGCCATTATCTTGAGAGAGGTTCTCAAAGGCCTCGATTACCTGCATTCAGAAAGGAAGCTGCACCGAGACATTAAAGCTGCCAACGTGTTGCTGTCCGAAACAGGAGACGTCAAACTAGCCGATTTCGGAGTCGCGGGCCAACTAACCAACACGACCAGCAAGCGCAACACGTTTGTTGGGACTCCCTTTTGGATGCCCCCAGAAGTGATCAAACAGGCGGCATACGATTCGAAAGCTGATGTTTGGAGTCTAGGAATAACGGCAATCGAACTGGCTAAAGGAGAACCGCCAAATTCAGACCTGCATCCCATGCGAGTTCTGTTCCTCATTCCCAAGAACAACCCGCCTCAGCTAACAGGAAATTACAGTAAACAATTTAAGGAATTCGTGGAAGCTTGTCTAAATAAGGATCCAGATAACCGGCCGACAGCAAGAGAGCTACTCAAGTTTGCCTTCATCCGGAAAGCAAAGAAAAACTCTTACCTGGTGGATTTGATAGAAAAATACAAAATGTGGAAAGCCAAAGGGAATCGTACAAGTGACACCGATTCAGATGGTTCAGACTCCGATGATTCAAAGGGCGATTCCATTACAGATGATCCATGGAATCTTACGGTCAGAGGCCCACAACCCATTGACATTCCCATGGAAAGTGAGCTGGTTTTGCCCATCACATCTTCTCATGCTACTGTTATGCAGGATAGCAGCTATTATCCCCGTGACAGTAACAAAGCAGCCAAAATTCGCCCTAAATCTGCAGGGCCACCACCGCCATCCCAAAACAAACGAAGCAGTCGAGAAATTTCACTCATGGAAGGTGAAAAGTGCTACAAGATTGAAAGGGAACGAGAGAAGGAAACTGCCAAGTCTCCAACAGCATCCAAGCCCAAAACTTCCAATTGCCTTTTAACAGTCATCCATCCTCTAATTACAGATATACAAGTGAAACACAAAAACAGCGTCAGAACGGGCGAGTCGTCACATGGAGCAGATGCCATTGAAGAAGTACGTAACGCGTTTGACTATGCAGAACGCTCCCTCCCAGGAGTGAGTGACATGTTAGTCAACGAAATATTACACAGGCTGGTGCCAACTTTTGAGTCTAGTGCGATTACAGGAGACAATGCCAAAACATGATGCTGTTAGATTCATCCGACAGCCCTGTGCCTTGTTTTACCCCACAGCCATACCACAAACCTCCACAAGAACTTTAAATGCCACGGGGTGCTGAGGCCTATTGGTTGTGTATTGCCGAGCAGTTCTGCGAATGTGAAAATCTTATCTGGAGTCCTATCCTGTCCTTAAATGTTGTATTTCACAAGACATTTTGACTTTTAATTTGCCTCATTATGTTTTGATAAGTGTGTGCTAGCCTACTGCTCAGCCAAATAGGCAGCGACGTGTGATCACGAACGTTACTTCATTCTCTGTTTAATGCCTCAAGGTGTCCATTTTGTTAATTTGTTTTATGGTATTAGAATGCAGTTTTGTCAGATTGGTGGAGGAGAAAGGTAAATTAGCCAAATAATTGTTCGACTACTGGCACGTACCTACGTAGCGTACACAAGGAAAATAAAATTTAAAACTATTCGGTTACAGTTTCTTTTTACGCTGAGGCATTGAATTTTTAAAGTAAACAAAAACAAGAGGAACTAGGCTAAGTCTACAAACATTAGTTTTGGTTACCCAGAGCCTTGATCATGGGATAACCGTACCTAAATGTTGGCCTAGTCCCTGTTTATCTTTATTTTTTAACGGACCACTTGACGATGAAGCTTTAGATGCCACCAGACTTTGAAAGGACTATTTACGTCTTGTGTTGAGTCTTATATTAATAGGGTGAAACGGAAAGTAAAGACTAAGGGCAAATTTAGGACCAAGATACGGTGCTGGCGTGGATGCCCTGAGCACACATGGTATAAATATGTGTTGTGCCCATTGTTGAGACATAAAAATTTCTTTGTATTTTTGTTCACTTGGCATGGAAGTTGACTAAATTTCCTAAGAAAACTGAGGAAACATTAGGTAAAACTTCCCCCTTCGTGTCATACAATGTAGGCTATCCTACAATTTTAAAGGCCTTCTAGACCTATGGCCAAGCAAAGTTAAACAAGCTTTTCAATGGTGCAAATTTAAATCCTCTGGCTCAAAACACTAAGAAGTTATTTGGCAAAAACTAAAATACATTGTTGGGATGGGCGATATTTCGATATTATCGCGATATACACCACACATGATAGATAATAGTGTTATCGCAATGCTTTTCACGTTTCCCGATCATCGCAGCTTCAAGCTCAAATTGTCTGGGTCACATCGGAGGGTAATGTTGTCGATAATTTCGCTAGTGCTGGGCGGTATCGGTATTTTTACCGCGGTTATCGGTATTTTTTGAATACCGAAACCGTAATCGGTATTTGCATAATACCGAAATACCGTATATTTTTAGTTGTCTAGCTGATTTAATAACTTCGATTTGGACATTCCAATATACCATTCGAAGCGTTTTTCACTAGCTTTCCAATTGAGCTAAATTCAAATTGATACCATAAACTGCTCAGAAGTTATAGGGTAAAAACCAATGACCAATTTGCAAAATATTTACTCAGTCTTTAAAGTTGACTTAATCATTCAGGTAGATTGAACAGTTAGTCTGTACAAAACATAAACATCTACCCAAATGTTTTTTTTTTTTTTGATTCGGTTAGGATCCGGATCTGATTCAGCCAATCTTGTAAATTATCTGGATTTGGTAAAAGTAGATTCAGTCGATTCCTAGATTTTATGCTTTGTTTTAAGAGGTGTTTATTCCGAGCAACGATTAAACTGTAAGCCAATCTGCGAGACCAATCCCAATCAAAGTGGTGGAGTAGTAGCAGAGGTGCACTGATGTTGAAATCAGACATCAGAAAACATTAGATGATCAGACAAATGATATTGAAATCAGACATCGGAAAACAGCCTGGTAGCAGTTTGGCGCGAGGGCATGCTTCAACTACCCAGGTAGGCGGATACCGATACCGGAATACCGAAAATACCGAATATTTTTTTTCAGAATACTAAGGCTGTACCGAACCGAACATGGCCGAACAGAGGGTGTTCGGTTCGGTTCAGTGTTCGGTCTTTCAAACGCAAAATACCAAACCGAACATATTTTCACTTCTAATCAACGGATTTTGATGTTTGAATACACCATTTTGAAGGTTTTTTCGCCAGCTTTCCGTTGGTCCAAACCACAAGTTCCTAGCTCTAATGGTTCAGAAGTTATAAGAGAAAATGTAGAATTAGTGGAGATTTTTTTAAGTTTGATGAATCTTTGTGAACCGAGTTCTACATTTTAGTTTAAGACAGATTGGTTTGGTACATTTTTGTTCGGTTCGGAAGTGTTCGGTGTTCAGCTTATTTAAGGTTTGTTCGGTTTGGTTCGGTTCGGCTGAAAAATTCTTGTTCGGTACAGCCTTACAGAATACCGATACCGTACCGTACCGTACCGAAAATTTTCGATACCGCCCAGCACTAAATTTCGCTAAATATTGACTGATTTTGACGTTCAAGTAAACCATTTTAATCGTTTTTTAGCCAGCTTACCATTGGTGCAAACCACAAGTCTAGCTATACCCATTCTGAACTTATATCTAATAAACCATTTAATTTATATTTTTAAACAAACATGGCCTCTACATGGATGCGAAAAATTGCTGCTCACTGCTAATTTTAATAGGAGTCTATGCTATAAAGTGATTGTCTGTTGATTAATTAATATCAATATTTCCACATCGAAACAGGTCGTGATTATGCAGAAAATGTTAGGATTGCGCACTTTTATTTGGGTGAGGTATTTTTCTGAGCGTGGCTTATCTGCGAGTGCGGCTTATGTGGTATTTCAAATACTTAAAATATTTGAGAGTGCGTAATTATTTTGAGTAAATAAGAATAATGTTTGTTCGTAATTTTGTATTAACACTACACTGACTAGGACTATTATGTACGTACATTTAGGCCTAGAAGTAGTAGTACTAGGCCTAAATAGGTATATAGTTAGTAGGTTTACTGTGCCATGATTGATTGAAAAATAAGCTTTTTCAAAGTTCATCACCAGTTTCAGTTCGTGGTTGTGCTAAATTTTCGATAGTCATTTTTCAAATTACACGAACGACAAAAAGAGTGCCTGAGGAAGAAAGACGTCGTGTAATTTGAAAAGCGTATTTTTCCAGCAATCATGGCAAGTAAAATTCAAAGTAAAATTCCACACAGTTGTTTCAACAGGTTTACTGTAGGAGTAGTGCTGTTATAACCAATTGATCAAATTAAGACAACTGGCCTACATGTTGAGAAATATCGCAAATATCGCATATCAAGGTGCTGCAATAATCGCGTAGTGGAAATTTCATTATCGCCCCTTCCTAATACACTGAATAGGCTACTAGATGACTCAAGTAACATATTTGCATATTATATTTTGTAGGTTGATTTCATACCCTCACACTTTACATGTCAAAGAAATGTGGCCATTAAAAAAAAATAAAATATGTCCGGGTAACTGGTGCTTCAATTTGCTGCTTCGCCTGTAAACCAAACAATTTGCATGGACTACACAAGTACAAATTGTATCCCTAGAATGCTTAATAATTATAAATTTTCTGATAGATTGACGTCACTGCCGTTTTACTTTGGTTTTAGGGTAAATACTCACAATAAGGATACGCAAAACCAAAAAGTTTGTTAACTGTCAATTACAGGCGAATTTTCAGTGTACAATTTTCTGCCACCTTCTTTAGGCGAGCCCAGAGTTCTGCTCGCAACAGCAACAACAAACGTCAACGGGAAAAACAAATTTGAATTAGGCGTTTTTACAGTCGGACTTGGCTCCCACAGGGCGGTACTAGTTGTTAGATGTGCTGCCCTCTTCCTGTGTTGTCAAGAATGGTTTCCACTGGATTTCGAGTTAGTGTGCTAGGTCTGGGGGGGGGGGGGGGGGGGGGAAAAAGGAA
>JAHWFP010261270.1:57580-117721 GCA_023313725.1 Lithobius niger
TGGCATTGTGTGTATTTCACCAACAGCACAGTAGCGTTGCTGCAGACTAAAATCACTACAGCTCTGGGGTCGCAATCACCCTTACCGTACGTACACACTGCGAGCAGCCTAAGCTACCATTCGCTGATTTTTTTAACCGTTGACTATCATACTTACAGTGCGAAAAATGTCTGTCTCGTTATGCATGTGAGCAATTGAAACTACACTCGGATGAAAAACACAATTTTTACAATTGCAATTGTCAGAGCTGTAGCTTTGTTTTTTTTTTCCAACTGGCGAAACTAGTTGAAATGGGCACTTTTTAGTAGGGTGTGAACCATTTTCAGCTAATAAAGAGTCTTCTCTCAGATTTATTTGTTTTGCATACCCCAACTTCATTTACAGCCTAGTTAACAACTGAAAATGCAACAATTGCTGTGATAAAATAAATTAGTCCAGGCAGTATGTCTATAGGCCATAAAAGGCTGTAACTCAGAAACAATTAGAAGACTTGAGTTTCATATACGTCAAAGGTAGTAACTTCCTCTACAACATAGGATGGTCTCCCATGTTTTCCGGGATTCAGGAAACACCGCCATCATGAAAAATGGCCGGCATCTTGGACAAATTTACAGTTTACATGTGCGTGGCTATATCACAGCAATCAGTTGCTCAATTTACAATTTTGAGGCGTCAAAATATTCATAAAATTTCGGAGAGCAACTGTGGTTTCAGATAAGATAATCTTTTAAACCCAATATGTTTAAAGTGAATTAACAGAAATTTACGAAAAAAAACTAATCGGTATTTATCGCCAATTATTGACTCCAAAACTAATATTGTTACCTTTCATCCCATTATAGAAGTTGTAGCATGTACTGTAATAAAAAACAACGAGGTTGTGTAAGGTTGTAGTACCAAGTTTTCACATTGATCACTCCTTTTGCAGTTACACTGCTCAGCACTATTATTGCACTCCATGGTTACATTCTTTGTGAACAGAGTGTATTGTTTCATTCTGCAGCTAACTATTTTACCAACAATGTTGTCCCCACCCAATTGACCATGCTTGCAAGTTTCGTAATTGTTTAGAAAAAGGCAACTATTGTTATAATAGTTTTTATAGTAGTTGTCAGCAATTGCAGCTGATTTGCAGTGCAGTCTGCTTTGCCCGTTTCGCTTAAATTAGGTTAGCAGTTAAGCAGAGTAAATAGGATAGGTGTGAGCGTATGGTTCCTGGACCGCTTATGCTTAATATAAATTAAATTCAATTGCAGCCATGCATTGCATTGTTGAATGAATGCCCACTGCCGTGTGGCTGGGGCCAAGTCCAAATAAATCGCAGCCAACTGCTTGTTGTGTGGTCAAAACATGGAAAGCAAAACTACTGTTGTAGTTGCGAGAGGGTTACCACCCTTAATTTGCACGAGCGCTCCTTTGTTAAATTGGTCGTTATAGTGACCTTTGGTTTCACAGTGCTCTTGTGAGCTTTCTAATAATCCGAAATTGACATGCTTAATTTATTTTGAAAGGTGGCAATCTATTCTTTCCATCAATCCTAACCAAAATTGTTTAGCTTAGATAGGGATTGTCCTACGCCCATTTACGGTAGAGGCAATGGCGTAGTGGCGATAGCGCATGGTTTTCAAAGTACTCTTGCAAGCTTTTTAATAGCCAGAAATTCATATGCTTAGAATATTCTGAAAGGTGGGATCTATTCTTTCCATCAATCCTAACAGAAATTGGGTATCGATATTGGGTCGGATCGAATCGGTAAAAAGTGGTTATCAGCCCAGCCTTAGTTATATGTTAACCGCAGCTAGCACAAATGAGGCAGGCATGAAGAGCCAAATATAAACAAAAATGATTGTTTTGTTGCTATTCTACTTACACTGATCCACACTCCCTATGGCCAACAAATAAACGCTATGAAACTGCAGTGATAAGTGAGCAGCAATAATGAAAAAATGACGTGTAGTCATGAGTCCGAAACATGTCTGAAAAAGATCACACTTTACCACCACAGCAGAACTACCTTCAACGAATTTTCGATGGAGAAACGGCCATTTCACCAGAAGCTGTCGCAAAGCTATTTTTACTGCACTTTACGCTACTGTCATCTTGTGTTAGAGAGGAATCACTGATCTCACTGTGGTGTTGCATCCGGAATCTCCATTTTTTTTTGTCAAGTTCTAAGGCCAACCGAGGTTTCACGAACCTGTCGATGTTGTTGAATATGGAGCCAGTTAGGTTCATCGTTGGATCACCTGGTAGTTGAAATTTGGTTATGGCTAGGTATGGCTAGAGATGTACCGGGTAGGTAATTTCCGGGTATTGCAAACTGTGCCCTGCTGGGTAGCATATTTACAAACCTTACTCCTACTCAACACCTTTGGCAAAATCGCGTCGCCTGATTGGCTGCCCAGGGGCGTAATTACCCACGAGGTAGTTGCCTCAGAGACCCACTGAAATATGGGCCCAGACTGAGCCCCCCAACAACACACTTCTCGTCGATACGAAAATTTTTTTCTTACTGTTCATTGTTGATGACTGTGATAATTGTTGGCTTTGTAACAAGTTTATTGTGAAAGGATTTATTCCCCCCCCCCCCCCGTCCGTTTTTAAACTCTTTTCCCTCCACCCGGCATTGTAAAAAGCTCCCCAGTATCGCATCTGCACCTTCCTCCCGTTCAGTAACTCTTACCTACCTTGGCCAGTGGCCCTGTTAAGTAGGACCCATATTAGGGGCATGGCCGCGGCCCCACATTAGGACGATGAGCTTAGGGCCCTATAGGAGGCTTCATATTAGGATGAGGAGGTGAGAGGGCCCATCTTTCAAGGCGTGCCCCAGGGCCACAGGATAAGTTAATAAGTCCCTGTGGCTGCCAGGTACCACGTACCCGAGCCCAGTAGTCTACGAAAATCCATCAATCAAAGAAAGTAGGGGAAATTAAATTGCTTACCAAGCAAAAAAAAATTGTTCACTATTAAAAAATAATCCGAACTTAACAAATAAAACTTTTGAAAAAATTATATATATTTTACGTAAATGCTAAAAGAGTAAAACTTGAAAATCAATATCATCGATGCCGAAAACTGAAAAACTATTTCAAATGAGACAATTTTTTTTTTAATTTCAATTCATAACACTTTCGATGCAATGCAAAGACAAAAATTAAGCGATTCCTAACTAGATTGCTCTTCACACAATGTTTTGCTTCGCTTTAGCATGAAAAATTAAATAGGGTAATGGAAGTTTATGATGCAGAAACAATAATTTTGACGATCTGTGAAGGAATCTTGTTCAGGGCACGCTTAGCACATTTGCGTAGCCTCATGACAGGGTTGTCCACTCTTCTCTTGGCAGAGGTGGAGGGGGGGGGGAGGATGAAACAGTAGCCCACACAAAACTCTTATGTTGCCTAGTAACTAAGGTTGGGCCGATACTGATTACCGACACCTATCTCTACCGATATTTGCAGTATCGGCATGTAATAAACCAAATCGAAGATATTTTCGCTTCTCGTTTACCGAATTTGACATTTGAATATACCATTTTGAAGGGTATTTTGCCAGCTTTCCGATGGTCTAAACTGTAAGTAGCATTCTCTTACTGATCATAAATTACAAGGCAAAATGTAAAAATTTTACTGGGGTTTAGTAATAGGTAACTGTGAATCATAGGTGATTTAACGGCTATAATTGCTCGCGAGCAAGAATCAGCTAGTCCAATATCGAAGGGGTGGAGGGAAACACGAGCAGGCAAGGTATGACGTCAAGCTATCTCGTCGTCTTATTCACGTTTTTTAAAGACTTGTTTGTAAATTTTAGTTGGGAATCATAATGATTTTAAGAATATTTACATACAAATTATGTAAATTCTTGATCGGAAGTTCCGGGTTGGAAACAGGGTTGGAAGCTTCTTGTGTATGAAGGCCGACCGAAGGGGAGAGAAGTTATACCGATGTTTGTGTTTAAGGTAAAACTGTATTTTTTTCTACTTTAATAGTTTAAATCAGATGAGTGTATAAAATGCGCTATTCGCATGAGTCTTTAGGTGTATTTCAAGTGTCAGTAGCCTAGTTTTCGTACCGTCGGTAAGAAAGGTTGCCGGGATGGGCCATTCCTCTGTGGGTCGGAGCCTAGCATAGTACGCAAATTTTTTTTGTTTTTTTTTTTTGCTTGGTAGGCTAGAAAGAAGAATGTCACAGGTTGTAAATGTGCCTGTTTATGCTGGTTGCAATGAGGTGTGCTGGTTGAATTTGTGTTGTGTACGGTAATTTTGCAAAGTCAGGTGATATGTCACATGGTGGAGCAGGGGTTGTGTAGACCCCTGTAAAAAGTGTTAGTTATCAAAAAAGTGTGGGTTATCAAAATTAACCCACTGTGATGTGTGTGGGTTTTCACATTAACCGTATATAACGACTACCAGGGTCGGACTGAGCAACCTCGGGACTGGGTGGCTAGCACTGGTTTAGGACCCTGTATATTCAGTTGGGGGGGGGGGGCGGCCGCAACAGCGCTCCCCCAAGTGGAGTCCGAGGCAGAGCCCCGGAAGCTGACGCATTTCAACAGATATCATTGCCATATCTGGCCAGTAGATGAAACCTTTTTGCCGGATTTTTAATTCACGAGTTATAGAGGTTTCCCGATCTTTCTTGGATTTGCAGTTTATTTTTAGGGGGGACAGATTAGATGACATGTCTTCCCTCCTCATTTCCCATCCCCCCCCCCCCCCCCTCCCCCAACCCACACACAAATAGTGATAATGTGAAGTCAACACTCCAGGGTACCATTTTTCCAGACAATAGAAATAAAAAATCTAACTTAAAAACTATTTTTCAACTAATTTTGGTTTCATTTCATCTGATCTTTTCTTTTTAACCGAGCGATGTACACAACACCTTTATTAAAACAGAGAAAAAGAATCATTGTCACTAATAAATTGGATTCATGAAAAATACAAATTAGGCTTCACAAAAATTATGTTTATTATGTTATAGTTGTTAATAAAAATGTACGTATTAGATATATTGCAGAATATCCGTCTAAAGGCTTGGCTTCTTCAACATTATAGGTTTGTTACCTAATTATGGCTGCTGGTAAAAAAAAAAAAAATACCCGGCACCTTTGTTAACTCGTTCATTTAACTGCTTGAGTTGCTTTTAATATAACACTGCCTCACCTTTTACGTAATTTATTTGTTTTAGTATTGACAGTGGCAGCATTAAAACTAGGTCTTAGAATTATCAGTTAAATGAAGAAAAATATAAAATTTCCAGGAAATTTCATGACAGTTTGCGGAGAAGAAATTATTTCAAGATGTGAAATGTTCGTTACAATTAGCCTAGCTAAATTCTACTAAGCCACAAATGGACTGCTTATTATGAATTGTAGTTACTGAATAAAAAACAATACGTAGGCTAAAAGTGCATAGTATTTTGTGGTCATGGTGACTTAGCGGTGGTAGTGCTTGGCTTAGCTGCCTGATGTAGCTGGTCTGATCGACAACTGAAAATTGTCTTTCTCTTGGGCAAATTAGGAGAAAGCAATTATCAGGAAACTTCAGCAATTCGGAGATTTATTCTGGCCTATTCTGTACCTATCATGATCGAGATTTCATGGATCGCATCTCTCCCTTTAGTGAACCAAAATTATGTAACAGCTGTTTTGTCAGACTTATCCATCAATTGGAATATCACATGTGGTGATATTTTCTAAATTTACTGACAAGGAATTTCAATTTCTGCAGGCCGACTACCGCGATTTACTTTGACAGTACAGTGTACTGTGTACATAGCTTAATATATTTAACTTTTGCAACTTTTTTGTCAGCACCAGCGCGTAACAACTTTTTTTCATGTTTTCTGAACGCTTTTCCGTCCAAGTTTATGCTTGTATTTAGCATGATATTCACGATGCCAATCGCACAACTAATGAGGAGGCATAAGGGGATAACTTCTCCAACTCAAGGCATGGCCGTAGAGAGAAATGGTGGGGCCCAGGACAAAATTCTCGGTTAGGGGCCCTCCGCCAACCTCTTTTCTTTCGCCTTTTGGGACCGGGGATGGGACGGGGCCCCCACTTTTGGGCAAAAGTACCAGGGCCTGGGACAAAATGTCTCCCTTGTCAGTGGGTCCTGTGAATGGGCCTGACTCAAGGTACAACAAGAGAAGGCAAACAATGGATTTTATTTAAGCAGCATCTCCTTCCACGTGTCACCTGCTTGATCCGACTGAGACTAAACACTCAAAGTGATAATAAGCCGTATGGTAAGAGAGCCAGAAGTAGGCAGGGGACTGGCAGAGATGGGGAAAATAAGCACATTTCTCTTTTCTTTTTTTCCCGCTATTCCCAGAAAGTACAGAGAAAGTGAAGGTTAAGGGCCTAGCCTAGCGCAAAGAAGAAGGGCCGGCCACCCAGGCCAGTCCGAGCCTGAAGACTACACTTTTAGCATGGGGATGTGATAGCGTGACGTCACCACCGTGCTGTTTTGATTTCTGCTTTCATCTTTGCAATATGATGTTTTATTGGTTACAGAGACTTGTCTGGATGCATCTACGCCAAACAGTCTGTTACTCGGTGGGCACCCTTACCAACTCGCTAGGAGAGACCGGGGTTCTCGGGCTGGTGGCTTATAATTTCTTATTCGATGCGGTATTCCCTTTGTGGTGAGCAAAATATCTGTTGATGTGGAGGCCATGTGCATTGATTTTTTTCCTGAAAGAGTACGAATCTTATTTGGCTATTTACCTGATGGTTATGATGAAGATTGTATTTTTAAAATGTGTACATTTTTTAAGAAATCTATTTTGCCTGGTTTCTCGCACATCATTACTGGTGACTTTAACATGTCTACCATAAATTGGGAAATGAATGCAGTTGCTGATAGGCGTCAACAGCCGTTCTTGGACTGTGTGTCTGGAGTTGGGTTTATCGCAACTTGTAACCAAACCAACTCGTTTAAATAACATTTTGGACCTTGTGTTGGTTGACTGTGAAAGGTTAGTTTATGGAGTTTCTGTCCAAGATCATTTTGGTTCCAGTGATCACTGTATGGTGAATTTTTGCATTCATTCACTCAACAGAATTCCAGTAGGTAATACAGCCAAACCTAAACAGTTTATAAACTACGAAGCACTATGGTCTAGACTTAAGGAGATAGATTGGTTGCACTCTTGATTGTAATGGGGATATAAACGTCACTTGGAATAGTTTCTTGGGTACCTTGAATGCATGCGTTCAACAGTCCAGCACGTGGGTTTCGAGTAAACCTAGCACACTCTTCAAAAACAGTGCTGTTCCTAAATCCTTACAAAAGCTACGTGCAAAGAAAAAGAGGTTATGGCATTTATTCAAACATGACCCTTGTGAACGAAACAAGTTACGGTACAAGGAATGTCAGCTATCCTATGGTCGCCAATCCCGTGACTACCAAGTGATTGCTGAGCGTAAAGTTTTGATGGAGGGCTCCATGGCATCTTAGTTCAGATTCGTAAAAAAAAAAAAAAAACCGATGTTTGAGAAGCATTCCTCCCTTGTGTGTGGATGGTAAATTTGTCTTAAACAACAAAGAGAAAGCAGATGTTTTCAACAGTGCCTTTGTTGGCAGCTTCGTGGTTGATAATAATTTCATACCACCACTTTCTGGCACTCATACTATGAGTAACTGTGTGTGCCCTACTTTCGGGTCGGACGTGGTGTTTAAAGCTTTATCTTCCGTAAGACCTAGTCACAGTACTGGGCCCGATGGCTATTCCACTTTTTTTTTATTGTGAAATTAAATGCGTGAGCAGTAAACCTCTTTCGTTAATCTTTGAGCTGTCCATGAAAACTGGTAAGCTTCCAGATATCTGGAAGTCAGCGCACATTTCTCCAATATTTAAAAAGGGGAATTCCTTTGACCCGACAAATTATCGACCCATTGCTTTGACTTGTGTTCCCTGTAAAATCATGGAACGTATAATCCGCACACACGTTTTCTTACATTATGGACCATGACTTCCTTAGGGACGATCAATTTGGTTTTTTACCCGGGAGATCCACTTGTTTACAACTTCTTTCCATGTTGGATGACTGGACCAGTTCACTAGATGAGGGCATTCTCACTGATGTCATTCTCATCGACTTCACAAAGGCATTTGATTCTGTGGTCCACAGTAAATTATTAGCTAAATTAGAATATGTTGGTTTTCGAAACAAGTTGCTCAACTGGCTGAGTGATTTTTTGTCTGAACGCTCCCAGTGTGTTCTTGTGGGTGATAAGCACTCTGATGTCAGGAAAGTCGACCTCAGTATAACAAGGTTCAAACTGACACATACTTCATTCTGAGATAATCGACTTCAAAGTTTGGATACGTTTGTGGCTTGAAGGTCTTGCATAAAACTTTAGGTCTGAAGTCAGTTTGTTAGTACATATGATGATGTAGTAATAAGGTGAAACTGGAAACTTAAACTATCTTTAAACTGTCTGTAGTAACAATGCACATTTTCAGATAGAACCTTGGCACTCTGACTTTTTTTTAAATTGTTGGCAAGCAATGGGTTGATGGTTCTATCTGAATTAGTCAACAGGCTTGGACTGACCATAGTGCCATTGTGCCAATGGCACAGGCGCCATTCGGTTACCATACTTTCGGCGCCCCTTTGGTATAGTCTATTTTTTCTCCTCCCCGCCAAGAAAAATGAATGGTTTTGGATTCCCTTCTCTCTTCTCCCTCCCTTTACTTACGCTTTTCATGCATTTTTTAAACTCGCTCCGCTCACCCAAATCCACTCCAAAATTTCCAAAAACTAGCATTACTTGAAATATAAAATGTGTATTGAAGAATGCATTCCATAGCCAGAAATGACGACAGAATATAAAAATAAGTAAAGCTTCTTGAGCTCGACCCCCGGACTTTGCTTCTGCTTGTGGAGATTAGTGCGCTTCCCCAAACCCCTTAACAGTTGGAGGCACCATCACTTGACGTTTCCTGTAAAACGCATGGCGCCCCTCCCTAGTTATTTCGATAAACGGCATAGGTACCCTTTCCTACCCAGTCCGGCTCTGTTAGTCAACATGGAGAAACTATTAAGAAGTCCGGCTCTGTTAGTCAACATGGAGAAACTATTAAGAATCAATGAAATAACTTGAAAATTATGTTATGAACTTTTAGATAAAAAAAAACTTAAGATCAAGAATTTATAGGGTTATTTATATGCTATAAATTCTTGATAAGATGTATACTTTCAAAGAATTAAAAGGCAAAATTATGGTGAACTGAGAGTGTACACCTTTTTAAAGCAATGTGTAAAAGATTTTTTTCCAGTGCTGATGCCTGAATATCTCCTTCAAATTCAATCTCTGATGTGATTTCATCATTATTCTGGCTGGTATTCGCTTGCACTGCTTTCAAAACCAAAAAGGTAGCATCGTCCTCTTCATGTTTTGTTGGTTATGATTTAAGGGAGCCCGGCTGCATGGCTATCGGCCCCAAATTCATGCTTTCCTAGTTGAGGGAAACCATTCTGAAACTTGCTTGGATATGCAAGATTGATGACAGGTCACACTCCCATTCACTAGAGGAATCTATGTAGCTCCGTATGGTCGACTGTCAGATACAACCTTGTTATGTCGACTTTTTTTTTTCAATTTGTAGCTAGAACTTTGGCATGTTGTGTTTTTCGTACTAGGCTTATATAAAAAGTTTTTCTCACGATCTTGTATGGTAGAATAGGTTACATAGAACCTTATTTTAACAACACTGAGTCGTTTTTTTTGAAAATGTCAGATCCTTGTTATACTAAGGTCACGAAGTGTTGAGTGAGTGCCGCAGGGTAGTGTTCTGGGACCGCTACTCTTTGTCATTTTTATAAATGATTTAACAGTCAAGTCTTCAAACACTGTTTTAAACAAATTTGCTGATGATGTGGAGCTGCATGCGCAAGTAGTCGATGATGCCACCCACAAAGCCTTATCAACTGCCACTACTGAACTATCAGACTGGTCTTCATTGTGGCAGCTGCCTTTAGCACCCAACAAATGTAGTACTTTTTCTATTGGTAAATCAAATTTTAACTTTGTTTATTCTCTGCTGCCTGGATCGAACTTACCACGCACTGTGATTGTTAAAAACCTTGGCGTATGATTCACTTCCGATTTGAAGGCTGAATTCCATTGCAATCATATTGTTAAAGCAGCCACCAGCGAGTCGCTTGGATTAAAAAAGCTATTTACTTCTGGTGATGTAATCACCTTGGTACGTGCATTTAAAGTTTACATTCGGCCCATTCTTGAGTATGCGAGCCCTGTCTGGTCCCCATACCTGGTCCGGGATATTAACCACATCGAAGCCGTCCAAGGGAGCTTTACAAAATCACTGCGTGGATTTAAATTTAAATCCTACGAAGATCGGCTTAAACTTCTAAACTTGGACATTCTTTGAGTTATGTCGTCTCAAGGCCGACCTAAGTCTGACTTACTCTTTGTTGCATGGCCATGTCACTTTTGATTATTCAAAATTCTTCGAACTGCATAGGGATTATCGGACTCGAGGGCATCCACTTAAACTGGTTTTGGGGTCTTCGCACACAAACTGCCGTAAATACTTTTTTGCTAACCGTGTTGTAAAAGTGTGGAACAGTCTTCCTGGCGAGTTGGTGATGTTGCCAACCCTGAACTCCTTTAAAGCAAAACTACGTACATTGAATCTGTCCAGATTTCTGACGGTTGCATAAGTCGGTTTTAATCTGTTACGTTTTTGTTATTTGTTCTTGTATAACGACGGACTTCTGTTCAGTATTGACATTTTTTTATTTTTTTATTTTTATTTTTTTGTATTTTTATCTTTGTATGATAACGGACTTCTGTCCTGTATTGACATTAGTTTTTTTATTTTTTTATTTTTATTTTATTTTATTGATGTTTTATCTTTGTTGATGTTTTATCTTTGTATATCTTTTAGCTTGGTCAGTTATCCCCGCTGTCCCTTTATACCCCATTTTAAAAATTTTTGTGCCATTTACTTTCTATTGTTGGCATCTTCCACGTCCCACTGTTAGGCTGACTTTTAGTGATCGTATCCGATCCTTGCCAGACCTGTTGCTTCGCAACTAATATTTTTATTTATTTATTTATTTATTAAGCGTTTTTAAATGATTTTATCATATGAAATATTATTTTAAACCATTACTTTTTTAAAAAGTAATTATATTTATATAATAGGCCTATGCGTTATTTATACAATGATTCAAAAGTAATTTTTTTATGAAGATGTACTTCAGTTCAACAGTTTTCGGGAACTGGGATCAGTTATTGCGGATTTGGTATCCGTAATAAAGCTGATCGAGTAACCTTACTGATAAATTTATCGTGGTAATAAGGCGGAAACAAAATGTGAATTCAGTAGAACTACTAGATGAAAAAAATTAAAAAAAAAAACGTTTTATGTTGATAATTTTTTTTCTTTATTTGGGACTCGGTATCGGCAAATTTTTCTCTTCAAAATCAGTATTGGATCTGCAAAAATTGGTATCGCCCCAGCCTTCTTAGCAACCAAGGGTAAGTTCATTAATGAAGAGATAGGAGGGGGAAGGGAAGCGAAGTAGAGAGAGGAGGAGGAATACCTTTGCTAAATAATGCCATTTATTGCAGTCATTTTCCGCCACCAGGCATCCGGAATTTCAGTTACCCGGCTGCCAAAAGGGACTGGGTAGGCTGGGTACCCGGTAATGGTAATGGTTATGGTAATAGATTTTAATGCCCGAAGGTTTTGCTCATTGACTGAAATGGATCTCAAAAGTATTGTGGAATTTTCCCACGCTATGTTTCTTACTATGGTGGTTAGTGCTGTGCTAGTTTCATTTTTTTATGAGTTAAGACCACACTATCGGTTCTCTTTACTTTCCCCCCCCCCCCCCCCATTAATTTTTCACAAGTGATGCATTTGGCTGTAATGTTATCAACTTTTGAAAAATACTTCCACACACCACTAACAGCACCCTTCTTTTGTCAGCATCTTCTGCATGAGAATCCCATTGTTTATGTGAGAATTTTTGTTTTCTTTCAGCAAAACGAGGACCATGGTCGCCTTACACTGAAAAGACCCCACCTAATCGAAAGCGAAACCGAACTACACTGATAACACCACAGTGTACCTTCTGCTTCGAATTATACAGATCGAAACTTTTTTCAATGGGCGCTGACAAACAAACCATAGATCTAGACAGTATATGTCACTTAGAGGATACTGTTTTATACCCGCAGTAGGGAAATGACGTCAACTTCGTTAATCGTCGGGTTTTTACGGAAACACGAAGCTGCTTCTTGGCAGGATTCGGGAATAGTTATGCACGTGTTAAGTTAGTAGGGAAATGACGCCAACTTCGTTAATCGTCGGCATTTTACGGAAACACGAGGATGCATCTCGGTTTTTTACGTTTAATTTGGCGTATCAGCAACATAAAAATGAGGTTAGGCCTAATACGATATGCCAGTGCCGATGCGAATGAAATTGCAGGTTGCTTGATGAAATGCGATGGTGGATAGTATCGTTACGCCAAATAAGAGTTAAACATCGTAAATCAAACATAAAAGGTAAACATTATACATAAAACTAAACACCATAAATCAAAATTACTTCGTAAATCGAAAATGGAATCGGAAATCGAAATCGAAACCGTAAAACGAATTTCCTTCAGAGAATCGTTTTGTGGAATGAAAACAAAAATTCTCAAACCGAATTCCACTCGTGCTTCTATGAAATTTATAATTTTGGGGATTTAGCACTCAACTCCTTTCCAACAAATTTCCCTCGACCTACGGTCTCGGGAAATTAAATCTGGAAAGGAGTTTCGTGCTAAAACACACAAATTATCGATTTCATAGAAGCACTTGTGGTATTATAGCCGATAATTTATTAAATAATGATTTATAAAAATGCTAAAAATGTCTGCACGTGCGACGGTATGTTGAAGTTTTCCTAATGCATGGAAATTTTGATTATTTGGCCAGAAACGCGAGCGGCTTGGGAGAGGATTTTGAATTGAAACGAAAACGACGTAGGCAATGAACATTTTTTTGTAATAGTTTAACACTAAATAGAATAAAGTGTCTGGTATATTTTCTGGCATATTTTCCGTACACTCGGTTTCCCGATGGTACGTTCTCCCGACAACGTCTTCCTGACAGGTATTTTTTCCCGACAGAACATTTTTCCGACAGTTACCTTTTTCCGACAAGACATTTTCCTCGACAGGCATGTTTTACCGACAGGGCATTTTCCCGACAGTTACCTTTTTCCGACAAGACATTTTCCTCGAAAGGCATATTTTACCGACAGATACTATTTCCCGACAGGACTAAATCAACAAAAATAAATAAAAATCCTTATGCAGTTGGTTTTTTAAAAAAAAAGGAGTAATGCCTCATAAAATGTCAGTGGTTCAACATTTCGATAGGCAATCACAGTGTTTATGAAGCCAGTATTCATGAAACCAAAATTCTCTTCCAATATCCGGCAAAATACCAAATTACCTAATTCTAGAAACCTTTTTATCAAATATTTATTCCTTTGGTGTTAAGGATTCAACAGGGACACTATTTTAAGGATTCAATAGGACACCATACGTTTCGTATTACTGGTCCCGTTCCCTGTAGTGGCGAATGATACGATGCAGAGGTGCTTGCAGCATGCACAGACATCTGGTGGAACTGTTACGGTTGTTTAAAATACTTCTGCGAGCACTGGGGTGTCAGATTTCATAGGTGTCTTGGTCGCAACTGTATATCTCTAGCTTCTTACAGACCCGGGTTCGATCCTGGCGAAGGGAAGTGTATATGTACGGGTTTTTCCTCGGTTGTGTCCCGCCCATAGCACGAGAGTTTCCTCCAGGTTCTCCGGATTCCTCCCTCATGCGGCAAAAAACAACTCTTCTGATGGTGGTAACTTCCACTTAACATCTGGCGCTTGGGCCTTCAAAAAGCTGTAAGCTTATTGGCTGACGCCTTCTATTCTATTCTAAGTGACTGTTTTTACTTTTGCGGTAAACACAGCTGTTACTACTAACCCGGATAGGGAGTAGATTTTCTGAAGCTTAGGCCACTAGGTGTGTAAGTATGAAAAACCACAGAAACGCTGCCACCGGGCGGGTGTTAAGTTAATGGCTAACTTGGAGTATTAAGACTGACTGGCGTTTCAAACTCTTGGTCTTGGCGTTTTACTCTTGGACAGGGTAATATATTTATCACTTTACATTTCAACTAGTTTTTACATGAAGGCTTTATATTAAAGCATAGATTTAAATTTACATTGAATTTGGCACAAATTCACAATTAAAATTTTGATAAGTTGGTTTGTACTACCTAATGTACCTTACATTTGTAAAATAGTCAGTTGTCACAATAATGCACCTAGCACTAAATCAAAAAATCGTGGTGAATCTTATATTAATCTAGACACACGCTGGTGTGTCGCGCCATGTTAAGCAACAAACATTACATCAATTCAATTGTCGAGGACATAAACCATTGTAGCGCGACACCATGGCGTAAATGTCTTGTATCCTGAAGCACGGTTGGGCTCATTTCAGGTACTTGGGGAAAGATATTACGCGGCACAAAAGCTTTAAAAAATGGTAAAATCGAGGAGCAATGCCCACCTGACAAAAATAAACTTATGTAGGAATGCGAGCTACGAGGCTTTAAATGCAAAATTTGACCCTCAATAAAATTGTAAATGTGTAGTTTTTTTCTAGTATCTAGTCCTCTCATCCCCATGTTAATTTCCGTAGGGTGATTATTCACCAATACCGAGACAGCAGGAAGGCTTCCAGCTATGAAATTTAATGAATGGCTGCAGTACGATACGAACTACATTCCTTTTCTGGTTTACATCTTGGAAGTATAACAGGAATGGCGTGGGAGGGTGCGTAAGTACGAAAGTATTGTTATAACCATTGTTAGTATTGCAGCATCGTCTCTAACAGGACAGCCAAACTTCGGACAATGACAACGTGTACACTGACGTGAGTATCTAGACACACACTAGTGTGTCGTCACAAATCTAAACAACGTTGCCGAAGAAATTGTGTTTATGTATAATTCACGAAAAACAAACAAAACGTCAAAATAAAGCCAAAACGGGTAAATAGGCCAGCAAGTTGAGAATGGTTCGGCCTCACAAAGGAGTGATTCCTAATTATGGTTCGGCCTCACTGTAATGTTCTATTCCAGTGACCATTTGACCAGAATAAACATTATTATCTAGGATGGCATAAGGGCAATCAATTGTATAAAACACTAATTATGTATAAAATAGGTAGGCTATATAAAAAGCAAACAACCAATTATACTGGGCCTTTAATCGACACTCCGGTGTACACATATTGACCCCACAATATAGTCAATTAAATCAATGACAGATTGTTATGATTTGATCGTATCGATTACAATTATCGGCAATGAGTCGAACGAATGGCATTACGGATTAAGTCGAGCGGTAAACTTTTTAATCATTATTATATTCTCTAAATTAAATAAAGGAATCTCGGGTTAATTTAGTAGCGTACGGATTGGTACTAGTTAAGCATAAACAATTATAGCTATTGCTAATGAGTCAGAATACTTAGCTCTATTATAGAAGCTTGAGTGCGGCCGTCGCCCCACGGCTCGGCTAGACGGCGAAGCCTCATCACCAACTCGGCACATCTATCGGCCTGGCGTACTTCTGAATCGGGGCCTTCGGAATTTGACTGGCGTGAACTAGTTAACAACTGTTGAGCTGCTGAGGATCGAATGATCGAATGATATCACCCATTCCGAGGATCGGTTTAAATACTGTGGCGTTATCAGCCATGATTGATCCATTGAAATATTGATTTATTATTGAAATGCTAAATATAGTAACATTTGGACAGCTTGGGCCCTTATCGCCAAATGGGACCTCTACGCATGTCAATCATTCCATTGTTGCTTTCGGGTTCATTAATTGTTCCCCGTATGCGGCACTTTGAAGGTATATGCCGCCATCCCGTGTGGGAGGGATTTATTGTTATTCCACGAAGTGATTGATCATGAGCGACGATCTTATCGTAATTAAATCTACTTCTAGAAAGTCATTTAGGTTCGACGAAACTGTCGTAAATAATGTCAGCTGGTAATGCCATCCTTTAAACTCTAACAATACGTGTAATTTACACTTGTTCAGTCTCAAATGATCTTGCCGCCCCTCGGTCACCTCCCAATTATAGTTGTTATCTGGAGTCGTTTTGACCTATCCGAATAAATACTCGGCTCATGCATTTTAATAAATGTATGATATTATGCAATATGCATCCAATTAATTAATTGTATTGTTTCTGTTATGAATATTAATTAAGCCTTTATTAATTTCCTTACATAATCCCTGTTCATCCTAAAATCATGGTACCTTTTTAGTGGTTCCTTATTTTAGCTTCCAAACCCAGATTATTTATAACAGAAACTGCTTTACATAATTAAGCAAAAATTTCGCATTTAGCGACTGGCCCAAAGTTAATTGTCGTGCGACTAGGAAAAACGCACCTTTCTTTGAGGTAAAAAAACAACCTTCACAGAAACCAGGGCAATAATTATGTACAGCAAGATTAAATTGCTTCATTAATTGAGCAATACTATCCTGGGTGGAATGGAATAAAATACTGTATGGCTTAAAGTGCACGCAAGACTCGAGAGCGCATTCTCCATGTAACTGAACTCAAATTTAATAAAATCAAATTTGTTGCTGTTGAATGTTGATCTGAGATAAATGATATTTCGCTTTCCTTGGGCTGGTCACATGGGTTTGTTCATCACTCTCGCTTTCAACGAGGGAGGCGTGGCACTTTTCCATGTCGTGTTGTGCTCTTACTTTCGACCTCGAGTTGGACCCAGTCCGGCCAAGGTCGTTCAAGGCTGAGTAGGTTTCTCTACCCTCGGCAATCATGTCGCCAGTTGTTTGACCTAGATTTGCTCTAGCTGGGGGAATGAAAGAAACACAAGCGTTACTGGCTATGTTTTGGCAACTTTCAACATTTTCCCTTTGAAATTTTGTTTCTTGCCTCTTCACATTTGGAAGAAAAGTCACTTTTTATAGCCAAACATGACTTTAATTTGCTCTCATAGGCAAATTAATAAAAATAAAAAATATGGAATATCCATGTTTCGATTCGAACAGTACTATTTGACATTGTCAAATTTAATTATTATTTCCCTGCAGTACCAATGGCAACAAGATTTCATCGGAATACACAGTCTCACAATAAAATATCATATGCATGCTACACACACGAGTTGCCCAGAAACTTTTATGTTTCTGAATACATATCACTTGTTTGGTCCCGTACTGGGATTCAAACTGGCGACCAAGTTATCAAAATCAAGTTCTAACATGCTATTTACTTATTCGGTAAAATTTTCATGCTACATAGTAACAAAATAAGCATTAGGATAAGGGAGGGGACAGGATACCTGTTTTATTACCCCGTTAAGTCGTATTCGCTTAACCCCTTGATTTAAGTTTCATTTGCTGTTAATCCCAATGAAAATTTTCACAATTGTGTGCCTATTGCGTACTTAATTTTTCATGATATTTACACATACTCCTCGTTTTGGTAGTATTTTTGTTAGTGTCTGCATTTGACTAAGTTTCATTTTTCAAAACGGCATAACGAGTACTGCAACTCATTCATATATGCGGCTCGATTGATGTGGTGTGTAACATTTTGTGTTGTTATTTGTATTTGTTTCACCCATTTGACTACTATGAGACAGTTTAGACTAACCCGTGTGGGAAGCCGTCAATCGTAGCTTTTTAAGAAACAACTGTATTCATGTTTGTCTGTGTTCCCTTTTGACTACCAAGCGACAGTTCAAACTGACCAATACAGAAAGCCGTCTATCATGGCATTTTAAGAACCTTGTTCGTGTATATGTGTGTCAACCCATTTTGACTGCATGTTCAGGTCGAACCTAGCAGTTAAGGTTCCACCAGCAAGCATGAATATTAGAAATTATTGCGTTTCCTCACAATAAATATGTTATACCGCAGGATTGTGATCTGTACAATCCTCGACCCTAATGTCGTGAGATGCTTTAGTGCTTGTTATAGAGTGATTTGTCTGTAAGGCTATTGCCTTTTAACAAGCTCTTTTGCCTGGCAAAAGAACCGTTTTATGCCTGTGCTACCTACATTGGCCCTCCTGAACGTAAGTGACCAATACACAGGCGTAGTCAGAAGCTGGAATTCTAAAATTCCAGAAACCTACGATTTAAAATTAAATCGAAATGCAGCAATTATACAACATTTTTCCATTTGTGCTGCTTATAAAAATTTTATCTTTTCGAAATTCAAGTTTCCCATATCCTGCTGTAATCGGCAGTACTGTATCTAAGCGTTGCGATTGCAAACTGTTTAACTTAGATTAGTTTTTTTTTTTTTTGGGGGGGGGGGGGTTTTAAGCGTTGCGATTGCAAACTGTTTAACTCAGAATATGCACGGCACCCGTGAAATTTTCGGTATCTAATCGTTGCGACTGCAAGCTGTTTAACTTAGAATATGCATGACATTCGTAAAATTTTTTCCTGTATCTAAGCGTTGTGATTGCAAACTGTTCAAGTTAGAATATGCACGGCATCCGTAAAATGTTTGGGTATCTAACCGTTGCGATTGCAAACTGTTTAACTTAAAAATTGCACGGCATCCGTACAAATTTTCGGGTATCTAAGCGTTGCGAATGCAAGCTGTTTAACTTGAGTACGCCTGCTAATTTAATTTTGAATATCTTGTTCAGAGCGATGTTGCACCACTTGTGTGGTGACTAGCACCGGAAGTTAAATCAACTACATTTTTTTTTTTAAATTAAGGGGACGAATTTCGTCCGACTTCTATGTCACTGAGTGACAGTTTAACTACAGTTCTAGTTACCCTGGGCAAATCTATAATACGAGTTGGCCAGACTCCATCATTGATTCGTTAGGCTATAAGTCTGCACTTACAACACTATGTATCACATGCGGTTGTTGCCAACCAGGAAAAGTGCTTTCCAGCATGCGATAGATCTTTCAAGGTTTTTCACTACAACCTGAGTAAACGTGTGTGAACTGTTCCTTAGGAACTTAAGTGTGAAGTACTTTGAAACATAGTGTAACCATTAATTTGAACTTACATCTGGCGTTCCAGGTCTTAAGTGTACCTCACCTTTTATCAAGTTGGATTCACATAGTGAATCATTTTGTATAATTAACGTTAGGTGTGCTTTACCATAGGTAGCAACAATGTGTTTTAACGTTAGCAACTTTACTTTACTTTTCCCAAATTAATAACTTTACCATGGGTAACAGGAATGTTTTCTAAAGTAACAAGCTTCACCATAGGTAACAGCAATGTATTTTTTTTCCGCATTAATAAGTTTTACAATGAGTAACAGGAATGTTTTCCCAAATTGATGACTTTACCATAGGTAACAGGAATGTTTTCCAAGTTAACTAAGCTTTACAATGTGTAACAGCAATGTTTTTCTTTTTTTCAAGTTGACTAAGCTGTACAATGTGTAACAGCAATGTTTTTCAAATTTAATTTGAGCTCTACAATGAGTAACAGGAATGTTTTCCAAGTTAATTGAGCTCTACCATGTCGCCCCATTAACCTATGAAAATTTCTATAGTTTAAATTTGCATGGTAATGGAAATTAATTTTAAGTGTGTCGTGGCAAGGAGGGGTGGGATGTATAATTTACACAGATGTTTTCACCACAATGCTAGGGATCACTTATCTTTTTATTCATTAGTCCTGGATCATGGTGGAATGATCCATGTTCTATAATTTAGCCTCTTTTTCACCATTTATCTGCTATCCTGACACTTTACCACAATTCACTGTATGTTGCACAATTTTTCTGAAAATACATGAATTTGGTCTATATCAGTTATGTTACATTCACTTATATTTTAGGTTATCCTGAAACATATCACAATTGTTTACACTTTTGTATATGTTTGTGACCTTATACATGAATTAAATGATTTTATTTCATAGAATATTGTTTCAGAATTTTCTTTTCTTATTTTAAAAGAATAGTTCTGTATTTTCCCACTATGGAGTGAGTTTGCTAATTTTAGCTTCTTGGGTGGGTAGCAACTGTTGCCATGGTCAAGGGTGGGTCGTCCTGACCTACATTGACCATCCCTTTCACTTGCTGATGGTTGCCCTTGAGTATGGTCACTCTCTCTGCTGAGGTAGGGGGGTGGGCAATAAACAAAAGTGGTCGGTGGGTTGAAAGGATTGAGGGTACGGCTCTGGGTCATGCTGGCTTCATCTGACCTCAAAATGCGGCCTGGTCAAGGCCAAGTAAACAATAGCTGATGGTCACTATATGAGCAGAGGGGGTGAGCTAGGTCCCTAGAAAAAAGAGACGGCCCCTTTTCGTGACGTCAAGACTGAACTTTGCACCCACTGGTTTTGCCAATGTCCGTTTTTGGGTCACAATATTTTGGACCTGAGAAAATTCGGCGATTTTTCCCGCAAATGAAGTTGTGTACTTCCACTCAACAGTTTACTTTCGCTTTTCACGCTTCTAATTTTGCTTGCCATGGATCCTCCCCACAAGAAAAGGACAACGCCAAAAGAGGAGCGGAGCGCGGTGGGCAACATGCCTCGGCACGTCAAGGACTTTCTCCGGCTGTTATCTCTGAACTTGTTGCTGTTTTCGATCTGTATAGATCATTATTTATACTGTGAAAGGACTCCATCCCTGTTTGATGAGTGTCCCCACCGGTCTGCCGAAGAGGTATCTTTCTCCCCGATGCTACCCAATGAGGATCTGCTGGATTATGTGCTCCGGCTCTTTTCCATGGAGATAATCCTAGAGAATCCGGGGCAGAATGTCTTAGTAGATGGCGCCCCTCCAGAGGAGACAGCATTAGCGCAACAAATGCGACTAAGTGGACACGTTCTCCAGTGCAGCCCTTTGACCGTCCGACACTGTCTACACTGCCGGTATTTGACGTACCTTCCCTTCCCTTGGGACACAGAACAGTTTTCCTCGTATTTCTGGCGGGCGGTGAATGCAGAGAATACATTCTTTATGCAGATGAACTTGCACCGGGCGATAGCCCAATTCAATAACGCCACCTGCCGGCTGGAAGGTGCCCCAGCAACCGACGGATTGTTGGACGACATTGCTTCAATGTTCCCCGACTACCTGCCGGAAGGGTTGCCGCCGCTTCCGGATCTTATCCGCATCGGACATGTTCAAGATCCAGACGTCCCATTCATCGCCGATGCGGGAGCATCCAGCAGCAGCGTCCAGCAGTGTCGGCGCCCTGGACCCTGTAGGCGTGACTGTCCCTTCTGCCATGATCGGCAATACGGTAAGAAATTTTCTTATTTATTATTTTAGTTTATTTTACTATCAAAATTTTCATCATGTGATGTTAAATTTAAAATTTTATACACATGTTGGTTAATAAATATTACTTTTTGATTTGCTGGAAGTGGAAATGATAATGTCAAATTTGTTTATGCAAAACATTTCCTTTTGAATAACTTTCAAAAGCTTATTTAAATCTTATCACAATATTATGCGATTCGAGCTTAATTATTGACTATAATGAGTCTTAAAAAAAATCTAATGCGATATATGCTTTAGATATAGTATTGCTTCATGAGCAAGGAAATTTGTCGTTTTCGACAAGTACTTTTTTTTGAAAGTGTTTTAACTTTAAATCAATGGTTCTCAAAAGTAAACTGAGTTACTTCGAAACAAAATCCTTATTCTAATTTTGCTGGTATAGGCTCTATGAATTCTAGGCCTTTTGGTAAGTTACATTTACATGAAATGGTATAAAATCAATTTCTATTTAATTATATGTTGTTTTATTAACAACATGGTGCTAATTTATTGGAAGCACTGGAAGAAGAATTTATACGAACTGGTTTTTAAAATAACTGAAACTGCAATTTTCGTTTCATGATCCATTTCCTTATGGATGTGAAATGCAAATATTGATTATTATTATTATTTTTTTTAATTTTATAATTCATATCCTTATGGATATAAAATCAAACAGTATAGCATAGCTATGTACAGTTCGTCCAACTTCGTAACTTTTGATATTTTATGCGTTTAAAATAATTAAAGTAGCATATGCCTAGGACCTTCATTTTGTTTCTTTCTTAATTTTAAGAAATGAATGTCCTTAAATGTTTTTTATATTCTCCATTCGTGAAAGGGAATCCGTGCCATGTAGTAATGTCATTGTTTATTTGTATAATAAGTTAATTTTGGCTAGGTAGTCCGAACTAATTTTATGAACTGGACTCCTATATAGCCTATTATTCAGTCATGTGGCACCGTTTCCGTTTCAAGAATAAAATGCTCTCTAGAATATCTAGAGTGTGAGTGAAGTGCAGGCTCTGAAACTGTTCAGTGGGGGGGGGGGGGGGGGTGATATTTTAATCTTAGTACAATTTGTTTACCGAACAAGTTCGTAAAGCACGTATAAGTTTAAATGACATAAAACATTAGTTTTGAATGTCCGGTAACCATCCGGTAAATATTTGGAATGTATCTTTACAAAATCCTTGGTTTTGAAGTTTTAGCCGCAATGAGCGCGGCAGCGCGAACTAGGCGCTAAGGTATATTAGGCTCTCTGCGCGTAGGAAAATTAAATATCCGTTGCACGTTCGAACTCTAAATAATGATTTTGAAAAGGTAGTTACAACCTATGGACTTAATAAAATAGAATATTTTACTTGTTTTATTTCAATTTGGATTAAGTACTAAGCTCACGAAGTTGTCGTGTAGTTATAACAATGATGTCGGGAAAAGAACATGTACCAGCTATTTTCATATGCTTGATCATCATAATCCCGTATACAATTTTACAGTGATTTCTCTCCATATTGTTCTTATGAACGTGAGAGAAATTAGGGTAACAACACGTATCGCCATATGCGAAACTTTATACTTACAATGAACCAGTTTACATGTCAATTTCACATTCATTTATAATTTTATGAATTGAATTTTAATCTTTGTCGTTCAATTTTCTTTATTTAAGATGACCTGGATAGCGACAGCAGCGACGATTAGCGCCGTTGCCGAATTTCAACTGCCCGCTAAATATAGCGGTGTGGTCATGTTTGTTTTCGATCGCCCTGGTTTCAGGGGTGTATGTATTGTACATATTTTAATTTTGAATTTTTTCTTTTTTGATTATATGTGGTTAAGGGAAATATCATGTTTTTATGATCAAAGATTTCTGAAAGTTCTTCCAAATTAAATTTTCTTATTAATTTCTTAACTTTCAAAATGAAATCTTAAATTTTAGTCAAAATTAAATTTCCCTGTTCTTAAAATTTTTCTTTCGTCCGAGTTTATTTTCTATTCCATTTTCATTATTTTATCATGACCAAGTATATTAAATTTATACTTCTTAAATCTGTGATCGTACAATGTTTTATATGTACTAATTTTGATCATTTTATTTCCGGAAATGTTTTATGTGTATATTCAATGTTTTATTATTTCCTATGGCTTATTGTTCCATTTATGTTGCCATTCTATTTCATTTATTTACCAGAACCCTGGACTCGTTTGTTGCTATATATTTTATTTGGATTTTACTTTGTTTTGCAACATATTTTTTTTTAACATTAAGTGTTCGTAAACGTAATTTACCGTAAAGATTCAATTTTTCGTCCAAATTGTTTTTCGGTTACTAATTTTTTTTTCGTTTTAATTCCTAGTAAAAATTACTAATTTAAATTTCTTAAATTTCAACCATTCACTAATTCCAATTTCTTGAATTTTCTTTCATCTGATAAAATTTATTTCAAACATTTTTTCTACTGCAACTTATGGTTACGACATGGTTATGTGGTTTTATGTTTGTAATTTGACCACAATTTTCCATGTCTCATCTTTTCTGTTTGTAAATTATTTTACGTTTTTTTTTATTTTATGTCCTGTGATTTACCATGTTTCTGTAAATATTTTCCATTATCATTTGTTTATGTCATGTTGTAAATATTTATTAATTTACGTATTCGTATGGTATGGTTATACGTGTTTACACATATTTGGTATTTTTTTTATGTTTTGTATATATTTTCTTATTTTCTAAATAATAGTATTTTCTGAAACAATCTACGAGTTTCCGTCTCAAAATTTATTTTACATTACATCCTGAAACATAATAGACTTAAGCTAGTTTCATGTATTTTATGCGATGTAAACGTGTTCAGCATCATGCACTGTGCGAATAGAAACTGCGTAGGTGACTGGTCTAGCAATCATGCGTTGGTTTCGGAAAGCAATTTCCGTTTTCCCTCGCTAGGGTCCCCGCGTGCAGAGCGCGTGTACGCTCCTTCACGGTGATGCCATGTTTTCTTTGTTCTCTGTTGGATACGCAAAGAATTACTCATCCTCAACATTTGCCTCTTCCATTGCCGACCCAGCCTGATTTCTGGGGTAGTTTTACTGCTACAGGTATTATAATCATGCGTAGAACCAAGCATTCTTTGTTTATTTAGTTCGTAATCTATTTTATGATATTTACTTGTTAATAAGTGGCCGATTTTGGCTCGACGCGGTTGCTTTTCTTGGTTGAGCTCGTTTCTGAAACGCTAGCTGCATCGTCAGGCTCGGAAGGCGTAAACGTTGGTGGTTGAATCTCCGATAAATTGTCTATCGGATCTTTTCAAGTTTTGCTATGTACTGTTGTAATTTTATTTCAGGATCTGTCAAGGTACCGTTAAGCTGCTCTGACAAATCCAACTCGGTAGGTCCATTAAAAGGAACAGGTTGGTTATTCGTTCTTAGGAACCATGGTCTCAGATTGTTCACATGTGCGTGAACGACTTTTAATGGATCCAAAAAATGTACAATACAAACGAAAACATCATTAACTAATTCCATAATTCTGAACGGTCCCGTCTAAGCACGAAGAAATTTCGGTGAAATTTGTTTTGGTAAGAAGTCGCGTAATAATACGTAATCATCCACTATGTAGCGGTACGGACGTGCAGAAGTTTTGTTGTCTCTTAACTGCTTTCCAAGTATGCGCTCGAGCGACTTCGAATGCTGCTTGTAGTCTACTCTCTATCATAGCACTATCATCACTATCATAGCAGATTTGTGGCGATTCGAAAGCTAATGCACTAGGCAATAACCATGATGTAAATAGTGTGAGCTAATTAGCATGGTTGAATTAGGACACGCATTTAGCGCTATAGTCACTAATTCTAGATACTCACACCAATTTTCTGGACAACTTGCAGAAATTTTGCGTAATACTTTTTCTATTCTCTTATTTGCGGCTTCTACCGTCCCTCCTACCCACGATGTGTTAGAAGTGAAGTTCATCTGTTTAATATTGAACAAATTTGACAATCTTGCCACAATGGCGTTGTTTATCTTGCTTCCGTTGTCTCCGCGCAGTTGCACGGGGTGCTCCAAATCTAGCTATGAGGTGAGAATACAACTTATTGGCTATCGTTTCTGCTTTCTTATCGGGAATTCCGACTGCAATTACATTACGACTGAAGTCATCAATTAACGTCATTATGTAGACGTTCCCGTGAACGCTTCTATTCAAAGGTCCAATGAGATCCAAGCTCCATGAATGACCTGGTCTCTGTATGGGTTGATAGGCTCTTAGCTTAGCCTTTAGTGGTTTGTTAGGTCTAATGTAAGCTTGACATACTTGACAAGTTTTAACGTAATGTGCGATATCGTCCATCATTTTAAGCCAATAGCAATATAGCTCTATTAATTCTCTAGTTTTACTGGCTCCGCGATGTCCGGCGCCAGGTGTGGAATGGTAATCTCGGATACAATATTTCCGTAGAGATTTAGGTATACACATCTGTGCTAGATTGTGCATACGGCCTCTATTTGGATCTGCTAGTCGAATTCTGTATAGAATTCCGTCATAATCTTTATAAAAGATGTTTCGCTTGTTAGAAGCATCGATTAGATCTTCAGATGACTGATCTTTAAGACGTTTAGTTATTTAGCCTAAGAATGGATCGTTTCGTTGCTCCGCCGCTAGGTGTTAGCAGCCAGTCAGGAAACTGACTGCCCAACACAGCGACTGGTATCTCTATACGAGATAGAGCGTCGGAAACCTCTAGAAGTCGGCCCGACTTGAGACATAAGATGAATTCATATTCCCTGAGTTGAAGTAAGATTCTTTCTAATTTTTTTTTTTGGGGGGGGGGGGGGGTGGAGGCACAAAAAAGATAGCAAATTGCTAAATGGTCCGTAGTTAAGAAAAACATCTTACCAAGTAAATAGCAACGAAATGAATCTATACAATGTATAATCGCTAGAATTTCCCTTGTAGTTGTTGTTTCCTTCCGTTTCGCCTCAGTGAGGGTTTGGGAAGTGTAGGCTAACGGATAATTTATACCTCCGTGATACTGACTTAAGCAACCTCCGATCGCTACTCCACTAGCGTCAGTTTCAAGGAAAAAGGGTTTAAAAAAATCTGGGTGTTTAAGCGTTGCAGCCTTTATCATAGCTCGCTTAAGTTCTTGAAATGCTCTTTCTTCATCTTCGCCCCACAGAAATTTACAGTTTTTCCGTGTTAACTTGGATAAAATCTGTGACATTTCGGCGAATGAAGGAATGTGTCGCCTACAGAAATTTACCATACCTAAAAATAAACGGACTTGTTTAGGTGTCTTAGGCGTAGGATAATGTTGCATAGCCTTTGTTTTATCGCTATCGGGTTGTATCCCGTTTTCGTCTAGCAAAAAGCCTAGGAATTTAACCTTTTTGCATGCAAATTCGCACTTTTCAACACTGAGTTTTAGTCCTGAATGAGCGACTAGTTCTAGTGCTCGATTCACATGACTGATGTGAGTTTTAAGATATGGACTACTCAGGAGACAATCGTCCAGGTAGACGGTACAATAGGCTCCTAGCACGTCTGCAAATATTTGTTGTGCACAAAATTGGAAGTGCGTAGACACTGTTTTAAGGCCCATTGGGAGCCGGTTAAAGAAAAAGGTTTTAGAGTTAGCAGAGAAGCACGTCTTAGGTTTAGCCGATTCCGCTAATTTAAGTTGATAAAATCCAAACTTAAAATCTAAGCGTGTAAAAAACTTAGCTCCGCTAAGGTGAGCCATGCTTTCTGTCAGAGTAGGTATTGGAACACTTACACTTTCAACGACAGAATTCAAGACGCGTAAATCTACGATTACGCGATAACCAGTTGGCCTTCTCTTTATCATTAGACAATGAGATAACCATCCTGATTTTCCTTCTTGGATTATTCCTACTCTCTGCATTTTGTCAATATATTTATCCAATAATTCACGTTGGTGAAATGGAACTCGGTAAATTTTACAACTTACTGGTTGTGATTCGCCAGTATCTATAGGAACTTCGTATCCCTCGTAACATCCTAAGTCAAAATCGTTTTTAGAAAATGAATCTTGATTTTTAAGCATATCTAGAAATTCTCCCATTTCCTCCTTGTTTAAATCTGGAAACGTGAACCGATGTTTTAAAATTTCCCATTCCGCATCGAGTTCTGCCTTGGATTTTGGCTTGGGAGCGTCAGTTAGGCTACTAACTGGCACCTCCGATAAGTTTTCACTTGGTTTGGATTGATTTTGGGAAATCTCGATGGGACTTGTGGTTTGAGTTTTCTCAATGGGACTTGAGGTGGACAAATTTGAATTTGACGAAACTAAGGAAGCGTCATCCTCGTACTCGATAATAGCTGTCGTGTACGTACCTAGGATAGTACCCGCTTTTAGTTCAACGTCAAATCCGTTAAGATTTATGCACATAACTGGAATAATACCTGTGGGAGTTGTGTTAACAAAACTGAGTAAGATGTACAGGAAATTCGCCGTTTTCAGGTTGGAATACTCCTGTCTGTATTTCTGGATAAGGAAAATGTAAATATCCGGTTATTCTCCTCTCACAGTTTAATGGAATTATTTCGTCTCTTAACAAAGATACAGTAACATCTATTAAATGGTGTTTAGGTGTACAATTACATGTAGATTTACGGCTATCATCGGTTTCTACATCTGTAGCTACGTTAAGTGACGCCACATAAATGTGATTGGGTTTATAAAATTCCCTGTTTATTATTTCCTTATTTTGATTATAAGCAACATGAGCTAATTTTGGTGTAGACGACATTTGAAATTTTAAATCGCTTATAGTTAAGACGTTATCTGGGCAATTTAATGCTAACGAATCTGATTTATTTGACATGAAATCGTATCCCAATAGCACTGAAATCTTACCAAATGAACCACCAGGAATGAGAATGAACTCTTAATTTCTAGAAAATTCACATTTTTCTATAGTTGTTACTATTTTCCTGTCAGTTTTACTTTTGACAATTACCGACCCCAACCAAATTGACTGGTGTGGTCATCGGAATCAAAGTACATTTAACTCTAAAATTCTTAAGCATGCATTGTGCTGCTGTGTTCGTAATTAACGAAAGTGAAGAACCTGTGTCTAATAAACAAATTTCTGGCCAATTACCAGCGTCAAACACTAAGTGTGGACGTGAATATTTAACCTTAGTTTTATTTAAAACTGTGTTCACTTGAATGTTATCAGCGTTAGGCGCTGTTTGCTCCGAGTCGAGTGATGCTTCTCCTTGCTGCTCGGACTCGTGGCTAGTATCAACCTCGGACGTTAGATGGTGCTGCTTGTATCATATGTTGCCCGGTTGAGCGAAAATGCTCGTGAGCAAGTTTCCTCGCTCTCCCAATGATAAGTGATTTGCTGGTGACGCATTTGCTGTCCCAAAACGTTAAGCAGATTGTAGGTTCAAACGTTCCTACAACTGTTGGAATTCTACTTTTCTAATCTTTCTGCATTGTTGGTGAAATACCAATGGAAGTGCCCGAAGGCATTTTAACTACGTCATTTATAAAATGAATCATCCGTATGTTTAAACTGAACTGTGCGTTCATGACCCAATAAAGCAATAACTATCGGCTTTTTAGTATCAACTGGGTTTAATTCTGAATGAAAATTTGTAGAATCTATACCATCTTCGAATAGAGTTACTATTACTGAGTCACAAGTTAAATCATATTTATCGATAACTGTGTTTAAAGCATTTGTAAATTCATTTACCAGATTTTTGTTACTGTCTATAGACCTTGCAACATATTTTGATGGAATTTTGCCAAAATATGACGCTAAACGTGGTAAAGCTAACGTGCGATCTGGCAAAGCAAGTTTTTGCTCGTGCCATTGACGTTTGAGTACAACCCAAGCATTAATTTATTTGCATCTTCTTCTGAAAACAATGAAACGCATTTTACGTTTAAAAAATGAGTATTATTTACCTCATTAGTTTGCTTACCACGAGTTTGAGCTTGAACTGAGCTGACGCGTGGATTTTGTTCATCATTATTGCTCAGTTCTGACTGATTTAAGTTTAGTTCTGAATCCCTGTTCACATTCAGACTACTAACTCGTTTTTTGAATTCCAACCATTTTGACACGAGTCATTACCCTCGTTTACGTCTGTAGCATGTTGTGGAACACGGTTTTGGCCGTTGTTATTTTGCCGTTGCTGATTTTGGCTTTAATTTGGATTTCCATTTTGGTTTTGGTTCTTACCGTAATTATTATTACCGGAATTTTGATTTTGTTATCCGTTATTGTAACCATTGTTACCGTTATTGCTAGTGTTAGTTTGGAATGAGTAAGGTGGTAAAGTTTTCCTGTTAAACTGAATAGAATCCCTATTGTCAAAACCAGAAAAATAATTTCCGCGTTTACCTCGGGTTATTTTCCTTGTAACGGTTACCGCCATGACCGTTTTTGTTGTTAGATTTATTTGTTGGAAATGCTCCTTCTTGCTTAGTTTTCTCACAACGTTGTCGGACTACCTGTAAATTTTCGCTTTTCTACGACATTCTCGTTTTAAATGCCCTGGGGCTGAATAACGGTAGCACATTTTAACTTGGTTTACATTTGTGTTTACTGCACTAACTTTAGCTTTAACATTTTTAGCTTTAGCGTTACTAAGCTTAGTCATACCTTTCTCTAAGGAATTCATTTTATCTAGCATTGTGCCAAAAGCTAAATTGTTAACTTCCGTATTAGAAAGTTGTTTAGTGCCTGATTTATTTGAGTTATGATCATTTTCATCGCCTTGAAATCCAGCTAAAACTGAACGTTTATATATGGCTGAATTATACGTATCCCTGAACGTAGTATGCATTTGTGATGTTACATGGGTTTCGAGTACTCGTGGCATGGCGTGTAAAAATACTGAACGCATTCCGTCATCCTTAGCTAGTTGTTTAAAAGCTCGTTGTGCTTCCGAGTCGGAAGGTTTAACTCGCCAAAGTTGTGAAGCCATTTTCTCTAGCCTGGCAGCGAAAAGTTCGATAGTTTCTCCCTGTTTGAGTCGCGCCGTGTGGAACGACGTAGTGGTGACGATTTCACCTCCGCAACCAAATCTATCGATTAAAATTTCTTTAAAGCTGTCCCAATTTTGGGAAGTGGCTATATGCGGATTCATGGCTAAATAAATTGCAACTGGACCTGTACATTTACTACATGCAGCTGAAACTAGTTCTGAATCCTGTAGTGAAGGATCTAACGTGCGCAAATTTTCGACCATTAATGCAAAAGCGAAAATGTTTAACGAGTCATCTCCTGCAAAAGGTAGGATAGCTTTCTTGGTGGAACGTAATTCTTCCCAAATTCTAGACTTAGTTTGTGAATCTCTAGTTTGAGTTGATTCGGTAATAGTTTTCAATACTTCTAAATGATTATCATTTACTGCCTTAAGATTATCACTATTTGACTGTAAACATACTGCTAAAGTATGATCTAAAATCTTTTGAAGGTGAGCTTCATCCATCATATTACCCTGTTGTCCGCTACTGTGATTTGGGGTAAAAGTTAGCGGTATTTGATTTCCATTTGAAATTTGGGGATTTATCACTACATTTGGAGTAATGGGAACATGGGAATGATTCGGTATTTGCGAAGTTGTCGGCACATGAATATTAAGCGGCGTTTGAGCGCTTGTTTGCATTTTCAAGGTAGGCATAGTTGGCGTTAAGTTTGGCGTTAAGTTTGGCGTTACCTGATTGTGTTGTGGCGTTACTGAATTTAACGGCAAGGTTTGGGTTAGTGGCGTAGTTTGATTTGGTGGCACATTTTGATTTAGTGGGAAGTTATGGCTGAATGGCACATTTTGGTTAGCGTGCATCTGATTATTTGGTGGCACTTGATTGTGTACTGGTACCTAGGTACTAAGTGGTACTTGGGAATTTAAAGGTGTCCGAGTTGCACGTTTATTATGTGGAGGTCTAGATCTACCTCGATCTTTAGCGTTACTCTTATTTCGAGTAGAGCAATTAGCTGAGCGAGATTGAACTCATTTGGGAGGAGGCAAATTTACTGCATCATCGAGCTCGTCGATGGTATCAGAATACTCTGATTCTGTATCCGATTCATTCTGAGTAGTATTAGTATTATCTAAATTAGTAGTACTGACTGAAGCGTTTGTGAATTCCACAAAATCTTGGCGATTTACTGGCCTTCTAATTTGCCCGCCTCTTGAAGAAACTTGAACTGTGCCTCTAGCACGATTACTTCTAGTTCTAGGCATTATTTAACTAGATTTTAAGCAATTATTTAAAGCTTAAAGTAAATTTAAACTTAATTTGTAGCACAAGTCTTAAGTTTTAAGCACTTTGAAATTTTCTACAATTTTCTACCAATTTGCACCAAAATGATAAACTTTCCCTTTAAAATGGGAAATAAGGAAATTTTCCCAAATTTTAACACCTGAAGTCGGCAATAATTTGACAGTGGTTATTTTAAGAGCAACCACGATCAGATTCACATAAACTTACCAATGTAGTGACTAATAAACCAAATGCACTGAACTAAATTTATGCCTATAAGTTTAACCCAAATTAATTAAATTTTCCTCTATTGTGGAAAATTCAAAGCAAATACACTTTAAATGCACACAAGATAATACACTTGAACATATTTCATAGCATTGAACATGTCAACTATTTTCATAAATAATTGCAAGAAACAAGCAAAATCAACAATGTTATTTTCCAACAAAGCTTAACCAGCACTACCTTTCGTAAATAGGCTACTAAATTTTTCCGTACTTCTGATTGTTAAAATCCTGTTTACAAATAAACCAACTATTGTTGTTGACTATCAGGAAGAAAAAAAAATCAGACCCGAATTTTAAAGCTAAATTTCAGCTTTCTAAAGACTGTAAAAGTGCGGAAAATGGCAGTATTTTCTATAAAATACAACTGAATGCTCTTAAATTATTAGTATTATTTTTTTTTCTTTTTCGGGCAATAGGGGGAATTGAATTCCACTTATGATACCATTGTAATGTTCTATTCCAGTGACCATTTGACCAGAATAAACATTATTATCTAGGATGATATAAGGGCAATCAATTTTATAAAACGCCTAATTATGTTGGCTAAATAAAAAGCAAACATTCAATTATACTGGGCCTTTAATCAACAGTCCGGTGTACACAATATTGACCCCACAATATGGTCAATTAAATCAATGACAGATTGTTACGATTTGATTGTATCGATTACAATTATCGGCAATGAGTCGAACGAATGGCATTACGGATTAAGTCGAGCGGTAAACCTAATCATTATAATATTCTCTAAGTTAAATTTAGGAATCTCGGGTTAATTTAGTAGCAAACGGTTTGGTACTAGTTAAGCATAAACAATTATAGCTATTGCTAATACTTAGCTCTATTATAGAAGCTTGAGTGCAGCCGTCGGCCCATGGCTCGGCTAGGCGGCGAAGCCTCGTCACCAACTCGGTATGGCTATCGGCCTGGCGTACTTCTGAATCGGGGCCTTCAGAATTTGACTGGCTTGAACTAGTTAACAACTGTTGAGCTGCTGATGATCGAATGATATCACACATTCCGAGGATCGGTTTAAATACTGTGGCGTTATCGGCCATGATCGATCCATTGAAATGCTAAATACAGTAACATTTGGACAGCTTGGGCCCTTATCACCAAACGGGACCTCTACGCATGTCAATCATTCCATTGTTGCTTTCGGGTTCATTAATTGTTCCCCGTATGCGGCGCTTTGAAGGTATATGCCGCCATCCCGTGTGGGAGGGATTTATTGTTATTCCACTAAGTGATTGATCACGAGCGACGATCTTATCGTAATTAAATCTACTTCTAGAAAGTCATTTAGGTTCTACGAAACTGTCGTAAATAATGTCAGCTGGTAATGCCATCCTTTAAACTCTAAAAATAGGTGTAATTACACTTGTTCAGTCTCAAATGACCTTGCCGCCTCTCGGTCACCTTTGAAGAGGACTCCCAATTATAATTGATATCTGGAGTCATTTTGACCTATCCGAATAAATACTCGGCTCATGCATTTTAATAAATGTACGATATTATGCAATATGCATCCAATTAATTAATTGTATTGTTTCTGTTATGAATATTAATTAAGCCATTATTAATTTCCTTACATCACAAAGGAGTGATATGAACTAAACAAAAGTAAATTTAAAAAATAAAAACAAAATCAAAGACTGGTAAAGAGACGACTAAGTTGAGAATGGTTCGGCCTCACAGAGGAGTGATATGAACTAAACAAAAGTAAATTTAAAAAATAAAAACAAAATAAAAAGACTGGTAAAGAGACAACTAAGTTGAGAATGGTTCGGCCTCACAAAGGAATGATATGAAGTAAACAAAAGTATATTTAATCGAACAGACATTTTCGTCAACTCGATAAGTGGGATTACACAGGAATCGTTCCTCGGTCCTCTACTGTTCGTTATTTTCTTCAACGATCTTACAAATCAAGGTTTGATACAAGACAATACAAAATAAAAATTTGCTGATGACTTAAAAATCGGTTCCTAATAATTGACGGAGGAGGATTCCATTTTTCTCTTTGCTCAAATTGCCTGTTGTTGTTGAATGGTCTGAACGCTGCCTGATACAAAATGTTGCACGTTTCACATCGGAAGGCAAAATTTACTGCATCAATGGTACCCATCTACCCATGATACTACCGAGGTAGTTTCCAACTTAACGCTGTTAATCAGATTCGTGACCTAGGTCTCGTTTTTAACCACGATTTAAAATCTTCCATCCATTGTGGAAACATAGCTACAGCTGTGTTTCGTAGACGTGCCATTTTATTAGATGTTTTCGTTCTTCTAACTGACAAACCATGGTATGGGCCTTCAAAGTTTACGTGCGACCAATTTTATAGTATGCGTATCCTGTGTGGTCACCACATTACCTACAAGACATCGACAGGTTGGAATCTGTCCAGTATTCTTTTACACGGTCTGTGCGTGGGCTGGGCCTGGCTGCCACTAAGGCTACTTGGCTTGGAACCACTCGAGCTGAGGTGCCTAAAGGCGTAAGATCGTTCACGGTCTGATGCCAGTGGACCTGCCTTTTTTCGACCGGAGTGAAAATAATTTTACCCGGGGCCATTCTTTTAAACTTAGAAGCACTAGGTGTAACTTAGACTGTCGCATGTACTTTTTTGCAAATCGGGTGGTGACGCCCTGGAACTCTTCCCCGAGGCTGTTTCATCTGCTTCGCTAGGTGTGTTTCGCGGATTGCTGAACAAATCCAATTTGTCCACCTACCTCAAGCGTCCATATCTGTGATGCAGCCATCAACGTCTTATAGTACCGGTGTTAGTGGTTACTTGTGTGACCCTTCCGTTCTCCTTTTGCCCCTACTGGGTGCAGAATGGCTTATTATTATTATATTATTATATATTTTAGTAATTTTTCTTTTACAAAAAGATGACATTAACAGTGTTTTAATTGATTAACTTGTATGCATGTGGTTATTTTTCCTTACCTAAAAAGAACAAAGATTTGCTCAAAAAAGGCAAATTGAATTAAACTGCTAAGAACGGCATCTAGTGACACGAAATGGTATTAAAATTGGTAAAAAGTTATTGAATAAAATTGTATAAAATGTTAAATGCAAAGGATTATTTGCAAAAAGACTGAAGAATTATTCTTTCTCTATTTACTAGAGTTAAAAAAAAAAACTCATCTACACCATTAAGAGTGTATGATGTGCATATTCATCTTGACTAAGGCACCTACAAAGATGAGAGTAGCGCCAAGTGTAAGATAGTTAAATTATGCTTCGGATAAGACTTCATTGCTGTAACTTGAATTTTTTTATCCTTGAATTTGCAAAAAAACTGCTCGGAATATGTCAAAGTTCGACCAGGCAAACTATTCAAACAGAAATCAACTAAACTGTATGAAATGTGGGTCGACGTAGGCAGGCTAGTGAACGATATGGCTTGTTACCGTATTTGAGTGTGCTGAATAAAATAAACCTAACCTATATTTAATTTTACAGCCTATTTTTTAACCCCAAATTTTTTTTGTTAGAGGTCTGCGAGGCCTGCTTTTTTCACCACCCTAAACTTCAGTGCAGGATGCCAGGATTTGAGGTCAGCATTGATTTGAGGCAATTCTTTCCTAAGAGCCGTGGCAAGCATCATCAACGAAGCTTTTCCATAAGAGAAGTGTTGGTTGTTTTTAACTATGAATTCATCAAGAATTGGGGAACACAAATACCCATGGATGTTCCTGATGTTTGCCAGAATTGTCGCTTGAACGTCACATAAATTGTAAAAAGTAGTCTTCAGAAATTCTCAATCCAGTTGGTGTAATCTTCATCAATAACGAACCGTTTGGCGGACAACTCTAACATTTCATTCAAGAATGAATGAGTACAGAATGCTGGGGAACAGCACCTGTACGTCATACGAGACAAGCTTGTGCTCAGGTCGGCTGCATTTCTTCAACATGGCTGAGTAGGTCTCTGGTGACAATTACACTTTTCCCATATGTACTTCTGCATTCTAGAAGTGTGCAGCCAGTCAATCGGCATAATTAGTGCGTGTTTGGTACTCAATCAGTGCATGCGAGCAGTTGAGCAAGAATTCAACGTGGCCCTCCCATTTCTTGATTTGCTTAGAAGAGAAAAAACGATTGCATTTGAACCCGTTCAAAAACCAAACAAACACTAGTAGAGCTATTCCATTTTCCTCTTGCTATTCCAAAGTCCAGAACATTCTTTCCAAAGAGTTGTGCCGAATGTTTGAGAAGTCGTCAAGTCGATCCACGGCAGAAAATTTCTGTGCTAAGACCAAAGCAAAATACCTTCCTTTGGGATATCCTGCCAGGAAGATAAATCGAGAAAAGAAGAAAGCATGGCATAAAACACGTGATCGACAACAGGAAACTCCTACATCCTCAACTGATGGACCCCATGAAATCATTACTTACCTGCTGGGGAGAATTACGAAAATGGTATGTGCACAAATGTAAGAAGTGGAAACGGAGCCAGTAGCACAGGCGAAATGGTAAAAAAAAAAACTTACATATTTCGGCGTCAATAAAATTAACGGGCGCCATCATCATCAGAGAAATAAAAGAATAAAAAACACAACGGTAACACAACATAAAGAATAATAAAAAAAAATAATTTTATTGACACCGAAATATAAGTTGTTTTTTTTTTTACCATTTCGCCTGTGCTACTGGCTCCGTTTCCACTTCTTGCAGGGGAGAAGTGAGCATGTACGCAAACTGCTCAAGAAACAGTTCAAGTGCTACCAGAGGTATACTCTTAATACAAAGTAGGGCTGGGATCGGTTACACGGTTAACCGGAAACCGTTCCACGTTCGGTTACACGGATTATAAAACCCATATCCGAAAAACGTTTGATGCGGGCATCATTCAAAAACCGCGGTGAACGAGCCAAAAATAGCCAAGTGTAATCATTTAGGCCTATTAATCCAAATACTCAAAATCAGTGCAAATAGAAAACTGGGGTGGGTAGGGGGCAGCTTATTTACAAATAATCCGCATGGGCTTGTTGTCCCATCGAAGCTGCTTACTTTCTTCGAAACAAACTGCTGATCGCCAGCGCGTACACGAGGCAGTTAAAGACATGCTGGCCAGCATCTGCCCTCCCCGCTTCATGGAGAAGTGGACTCGTCTATACCTAGCGCGAACGGCAGGGAAGCGCCGTCATAACACGTAAACGAAATGCGTTGCTACCCGAAAACGCAAACATGCTAATTTTTCTGGCTCATAATTTGAAATTAATGGAACATTAACGAAAACGTATTAAATTTTGTTGTTTTGTTTTTGGCTTACGTTGTTGTTAAGATGTAAAATTTGACATCTTGTAGAAATTTTAAAGCTACATAAAGTCAAAATTCTTGATAAAGTAAGTACTTAAATTTATCAACGTCAACTTTCATCTAGTTTAAATCCGAAAATGCAACATGTAGTCAATAATTGTGCTTGTCTTACCAAGGACTAAATCATATTTTTTTTTTCAGCTTAGTTTTTTAATAGTGTATTACACAGTGGTGAAATTTTTTTTGGCTGTATTTTTTGCTGAAAACGGAAAAACGGTTTTCGTGTAACCGACCGGAAAAAAAAACCGGTTAAACGGATAACTAAAAAACCGGAAAGTACCAGCCCTAATACAAAGAAACTTCTGTGTAGCCTATCCGAGCTGAGAGTGGTAAGACTGATGTGGATGCTCACCCAACCTCCTTACCTCCCCCACCCCACCGTTATGCTACACCATAGGAGTTGAGTTGTGTTTGAATGGATAAGCAACTCCGAGCTCAAATGCATAGCCGAAGTGCGTAGTCTTCGATGGCAAGCGTGACTCACGAATGTACCCAGAATAGAAAGCGCGTCTGCTACTTCCGCCTGACCAAGCCGCCATGAGGTATTCGCGGTTGATCCGCTCGTAGGCGGTGGAATTTTCTGTGAAATACGCCTTGTACTACATTGTTTATGATGTATCAAACGTAGGTAAGATAAGAGATTGTTATATTGCCAGGCGTACGTGCCATTGTGTTTTATAACAAAGTTTGACAGTCGAACGAAACCTTAACGCCGATGTTGGGGAAGTAAATATCGTATTTTTGTAACACGAGACGGGGCGCTTATGAATGCATGATATTTGCAAGAAAACCGGTGTAGAATGAGTCATCTTCTTGTGTCAACAGTAAGTTTAACCAAGTTAAAATGTCGTAGCAGCAGAAAAATTGAATAAATTACTAAATCTAATTTAGTACCGTTATACCAGTTTAGTACCTCGTTAAACTAGGCGTCGTCTGCTTTCTCCGCCATGTTGAAAGATGGTTTACAGGGATTAAACCTAGTGTGTTGGGTGTAAATTTCCGATCACGCGGCCGCGAGTGCCGATTGGCGTGGCGGTACGTCCTTTGACGCCGCCTTCTCAAACTTCCGGTTTAGTCAAGTAGCTTATCCACCAAAACACAACTCAACTCCTATGGCTACACACAGCAAAATGCCGAACATCCTTGATGTTACCCCCTCTCATTCCACTGCCTCCGACTTAAATTACATCAAAGAAAATAATTCTATATTGTGTGCACTGTGGTACATGTGACGCCATTTACGCCACTGAGACGAAGAGACAGTTTCATGTTCGTGTAAATGAACACATCTGCTAGAGCCAACCACATTCGTAAAAAAATGGCATTGCACCGCCGTCGTAAGAAACGCAACATACTGTGGGAACGTTCCACAATACTCAAAGAAGTCCAACTCACTGAATGAGCAACATAATCTATCTCCATAACCAGAGACCCCTCATTCCACAACATCGATAGGCTATTGAAACCTCAGTTGGCCTTAGGAGTTGAAAAAGTGTAGAGTCCAGATGCAACGTCACACAGAGATCGGTAATTCCTCTCCGACACCAGATTCTAACCAAAACTACAGCCATGTATGTAACCAAGACACCAGTCGTGTAAAATGCAGTAAAAAAAAGTTTTGTAAGATGAACTTTAAAGTGGCAGAATCTGACAACATCTAGCACTGTCTAGTACTGTCTAGCACTTGCTTGCATAAAGCGAAAGAAAGCACAATGGCAATTCTTTTAACGAAACGAACAAGCCAAGACCACCTTAAGTATTGCGTGAAATTTGGTATGTCCTCGTACACCTGGAAGCACGCTGTGAATGTTGACAATATCACCGCCTTTAGATGGCGCCATGGTATTTTCGTTCACTTTTCAATCGGTGGTAGTGCCACTTTAAAAGGTAGCTCTGCTGTGGTGGTGAAAGTGCCTTCTTTTTCTAACATGTTTAAACAACAATACCACTGTAATCGCCGGTTTCCTGAAGTCCAAAAGTTGAACCCGGATTTTCGGACGGAAATTTTTTTCACTATTATTAGTGCTCACTTGTCACTAAATGACACGATGGTGTTGGCTCTATTGTGTTGCTTCGTTCATTACTAACTTTTTACAGTGAATTTTGTTTCTTAATAGATAGGTTGTAACTTTTCATAGCCCAACACGATTCAAAAAATGCCACGATTCGGTTCTTGCCGCTGAACGCAACATGTTGGCTTCGAAAGTGAGAAAAATCATTTCTAATATAATGAATCTCGATATGTCATGGATGCTAATAATAATTATTCAAGCCTTGGTGAACTGAAGAGTCGCAAAACAAAGTTGGTGATACACAAGTCAGTCTTTGAAGAGGAAATTCTGGAGGGAAAGATGTGGGAAAGGCACCACCACAACCTTTTAGACAGCTCTCTTCAAGTCCTTATATACAGGGGTGGCCATAAGTCTAGATAACCCCTCTGTCATTCCAAATTTATTTACAGGGGAACCACGTAAATGCTCATAAATAAACGGTGGCTCGGGGGACATATATTGATGGTAGTTCGAATGACCTTAGAGTGGCTCATCAAAGTCTTCACAAGTCTAACTATTGAACTACACGTCATAGAATAGCGGTGTAAAATAGAACGTTGCAGAGAACCGTAAACCAATGCCAAGGAAAAAACGGAATGAAATTCGGAACAGAATCATAGGACTTGCAGGCAATCAAAGTAAGGGTTAAAAACTACTCTGCAGTACACAAGTAGCAAGCAGCAAAGCGGCAACCTCTACACTTGTGTGCAGCAATGTTGTTTTACCACGAACTTTGATTGCCTGTAAATCCTATGATTCTTCTCTGAATTTCATTCAGGTTTCTGCTTTGGTATTGTTTATGGTTCTTTACAACTTGCTAATTTACACTGTCATTCTATGACGTGCAGTTCAAAAGTTAGCATTGTGATGATCTTGAAGGGCTATTTCAAGGGCATTCAAACTACCATTATTTTAAGTCCCCGACCAACAGTTTATTTATGGGAATTTTCGTGGCCCTCCTGTAAGTAGAACTGGAATGACACGAGGTGTTACCCAGACTTTTGGGCCACCCTGCACACGTCCTTAGGTCTTTATGTGGTCAGCAGTTAATTTAATTCCATGATTCCATGTGATCGCCAAATATTCGTCATGAAGATGATTAAGCACACCATGACATAGCCTAAATGCAGAATAGCCAAGTTATTTTTTTAATATAAAAAGAAAGCTGCAATGAGCGAAATACTCTTTCTTCGTTAGTTTTATGCCAATTCCATCATAGCAGTGAGTTTCTACTGTTACCTTCTGGTGATTGTAATTAATCTAGTCACACGCTAGTGTGTCGCGCCAAGTTAGGCAACAAACATCACATTAATTCAAATGTCGAGATTGTAAAGCATTGTAGCGCGACACCATAGCGTCATTGTCTTATATCTTGTAGCATAGTTGGGCACATTTTAGGACCTTGGGGAAAAATAATAATGCGGTACAAAAGCTAAAGTTCTGTTGAAATCGAGAGCAATGACCCACCTGACAAAAATTAACTCGTATAGAAATGCCAGCTAAGCTGCTTTCAATGCAAAATCTGACCCTCAATAACGTAGCAAATGTGTTACTACTAGTTACTACCTAGCTAACTAGCTAGCCAGCCAGTCTGCTCATCCCATGTTAAATCCTATAGGGTGATTATTCATCGATTCCAAGATAACGGGAAGGCTTCTAGCTATGAAACTGGACAAATGGGTGCAGTATAATACGAACGGCGTACCTTTTATAGTTTGGAGCCTGTGGGTGTAACGGAGATGGCGTGGGAGGGCATTAAGTACGGAAATATTGTTATAACCATTGTTAGTATTGTCGGCATCGTCTCTCATTGGACCGCCAAAGTTCGGACAATGAGAACGTATATACTGACGTACGTGCCTAGACACACACTAGTGTATCACGATAAATCTATCTAAACAACGTTGCAAAGAAATTGTATTTAAGTCCAATTCACGAAAAATGCTAAGCTGCTTTCAATGCAAAATCTGACCCTCAATAACGTTGCGAATGTGTTACTACTAGTTACCACCAAGCTAACTAGCTAGCTAGCTAGTCCACTCATCCCCATGGTAAATCCCATAGGGTGATTATTCATCGATTCCGAGATAACAGGAAGGCTTCTAGCTATGAAACTGGACAAATGGGTGCAGTACAATACGAACTGCATACCTTTCTTTTATGGTTTGGAGCCTGAGGGCGTAACGGGGATGGCGTGGGAGGGCATTAAGTACGAAAATATTGTTATAACCATTGTTAGTATTGTCGGCATCGTCTCTTATTGGACCGCCAAAGTTCGGACAATGAGAACGTATATACTGACGTACGTGCCTAGACACACACTAGTGTATCACGATAAATCTAAACAATGTTGCAAAGAAATTGAATTCACGTCCAATTCACGAAAAATAAACCAAGTGTAAAAACAAACCGAAATAAACAAAGCCAAAAACTGGTAAGGAGGCCACCAAGTTGAGTGGTTCGGCCCTTCAAAGGAGTGATATCAACACATCTAAACATTTACCAACTTAATCGCACCGAATAATACTTTGGACATTAAATGAAAACTTGAACATTGCTACCGAAAGTAGCAATGTTCTAGTTTTCATTTAAGCTTCAAACTAGTAAGCAGTGTGGTTAACTTGGCGAATGTTTTGGTGTGTCGATATCACTCCTTTGAAGCGCCGAACCATTCGGAACTTGGTAGCCCCTTTTACCAGTTTTGGTTTTTGATATGATTACTGTATCCCAACCTCATATAACCTAATAACAATAATGCAAAACAATATGAGGCCACTGAATATAAAACTAACGTGTGTCAATCTTGTCGTAAACCTTGTCGTAACATATCACTTACAGTAGATCTAACAAATTAAACTCGTTAAGTCTATAACGAGGTAGTGGCGAAATGAATGAAGCTGGATCATTCGATTCAAGGCCCAACTTGCCAGCCTAAGACAAAAATTTTCTAGCTTTGTGGCTATACTTGTGGCTATGCAGTGTGCTTCAACAAATGAGTAGTTGTAATGAGTAGTATTGTAGGTCCTCCTTGTTTTTGAAATACTGATACACGTTCCAAGTAATGCCCTGTGCCTTACTACATAGTGTTTGCCTTTTCGTGCCTGCAAGTACTTGGCCGGAAAACTACGCCTTTGAGGTGAACGATATAACTGCTAAGGCCTTAAGAAAAAATATTTTAGTTGCCACAATGTTGAAATTAGATCTAGGTTCAGCCAGTTTGGAGCAATTTTTTTGTAGGAGTCAACTTGACAGTAGGCTGTTACAGACAGACCTAATTAAAATTCTGTTTAGGTTCAGTAACATGGTGTTTGCTGCCGTAATAGGGGCTAAAGCCAAAATAATTTGACCACTGATAAGAAAGACGATTGTTGCCCAATTGGCGATGCCATCACAAAATAGGCCTAAGAGGGGGAAAAACCGTTAGAGTTGGGAGAATAAGGTTGGCCGCGTTTCTCAACGGGGCATCCATATTGAACATAGCCTCGAACCATGGAGGATACCACTGTTCCTTAGAGTCATACCTGTCGCATTTCTATGTTCGTTTCAAATAAAACACAAACCTTCAATAAGGCTTTGTGAATGATCAAATTGCAAATAAATAAAATACGACTTATAAAACGAATGTGAGAGCGTTATCAAAGGAGACTTAAATCTGACAGTTACAGACACCAGTAGTAGGAAAACGCCTTTTGGCCAGAGATGGTCAGATACCAAGATGGCCGCCCCATGTAAACCGGAAGTGCCGCCATCTTGGAAGATTACCATCAATTTGGAAGGTCTTGACGTCACTTCCAGCCCGCCATTTTGAATGACGTCACTTCCGGTCTTTAAAGGAACCGGAAGTGCATCCATATTAAATGACGTCTCTTCCTGGCCGCCATTTTGGGGTGTTCCATATTGAGGTCGGCCATTTTGGGGTTTCAGCTTCAGTTTCAATTCCCGAAATTATTTAAAACGGATCGAAATTTTGGCACCCTTTCGAAAATCCAGAGGGTTCCAGCCTACTGATGGCCCACCTAAAACCGGGTTTCTCGAATTTTGGAAGTTGGCCCATCCCAATAACCCGAGAACTGTCGGCCTTAGAGCGAAACGGTTCGGAATGTGGGTTCCCTAGGGTGTGCCCTATGTGTGATCCTCCCCGGAAATCGAGTACCATCATTTTTGGTGAGTTGGCCCATCCCGTAACTGGGAAACCGTTGGTCCTAGAGGGAAACCTTTCGGGATTTAGCTTCCCTGGGCTGTGCACTACGTGTGATCCTCCCCAGAAATCCAGTACCATCATTTTTGGCAAGTTCGCCCACCCCCGTAACTCGGGAATCGTCGGTCCTAGAGCAAAACCACTCGGGATTTGGCTTCCCCGGGCCGCGCCCAACGTGTGGGCCTCGTCGAAAGTCAGGTACCGTCATTTTCGGCAAGTTGGCCCACCCTTATAACTCGGGAACCATTGGTCCTAGCCCGGAACGGCTTGGAAATCCAGTCTCCCCATCAATCGGGCTATCGCGAAGTTCATTTCATTGCTACTGTCTTCTTCCTCGTATCATCGAGGTACTGAGCCCCTCCGCCACGTCAAGGCTGCAGGTATCGGAGGGATGGGGTGGGGTGGTGGAGGTAATTAATAAGGAGCTGGTCCGGAATTTGGCATCCTCGAATGCACCCCATGGCACCACCGAGTTCATTTTGAGATTAACCGGTCGTAACTCGGGAACCGCTTGTCCTAGCGTGAAACGGTTCGGGATTTGACATCCCCAAATGCACAGAGTTCATTTTGAGATTAATCAGTCATAACTCGGGAGGGCTAGGTCCTGGAGCAAAACGGGTCAGAATCTGGCCTGCCTTAAACCCCAGACCTCGGCGACTCTATCACAAGGCTGCCGCCGAGTCCATTTTTTTGGTTTCCCCCGTATCATTGGGTACCGAGCCTCTCCACCACCTCTAACAGATTAGTGTACCCTTCATTAAAATAATACAGTACGGCCAAGCAAGATTGTCCGCACAATACCTCGTCTGCCGTTTATATCCTCCTCGGGTTCCAGACGATTTTCCTGTTTCCGAGGTAACTGTAGAGTTCTGGGGGCAGTTTTAAGCCAAACGAATCAAAGTACAGGGTGCACGAACCCCCCTTTAGGTAATACGTGGTCCAGTGAGTTCCATCCCCATCTCTCGAGTCCTGCAAGTTCAGTATACCACATTCGGATGCTCTGGGACGCACGGGGAGCAGGACTTTCGAATAAACTCCTCTGAATGTGCGGATCCCCAACGTTTTGAGTTGAGGGTCATGAGCCGGTCGCAGATAACCAAAGCGCAGCATCGAGTGCTGCCCGGTACTTGAGTTCCGAATTTAAATCTCAGAGTCACGTCGATCACGCTCGATTTAAGCCGCTCGTTCTGTTTCGAGCAGTCTATGCAGATCAGGGAAAAGATCTTACCGAAAGTCAAAACATCGAAAGCCGGGCCCGGTACCGGCTCCCCGTAATACCGCTTCCTAAAGTTGAGCAAGTCTTGATACACGTTCGAGATGTTCCCGCTGGAAAAATCCGCATTCATGTCGAGAAAGGGATAACGCTCCGAGTACAGAGTTACCTGCGCATCCGTTGAGACTGCAGTGGTCGAAGACGGCCGGATTTTTCTTCTGGTCCATTTCCCTCGCGGTCTGGAACCCGATTATTACGTATCTTGGCTTCTCAATAGAACTCGTCGTGATCAATCTCCAAGTACAGCTAGTCGTGGTGGGCAAATAGAGCATGTCCGAGTACCAGTGTCTGTAAGCCACGGGTAGGGTGATTCCGACATCCACGAGTCCGTACAGCCTATTCTTCTGCTCGTCCGAAGGGGTTCCGTGGGGAAGGCGCCAGGACACTTGCTCTATGACTATCTTTCCCGGGGCTACTCAGGTGTTTCGGAAGATAACGTTCGTGTCCGCGGCTTGCATTAGGATCAACGTTTGCTGAACCCCGTAAATCGCTTTCGTGTAATCTTTGAAGAATCCCAGGAGATGGGAGAGGGGGATTGTATAAGCGAAGGATCCTTTCGGGGAGTGGGCACTAAGAAGGACGTCTCTCTTGTACTTGAAGGCGGTATTCGATCCATCGTCGACCGTACTGGCGCTGTCACCGTCTAGGAACCATCTCCTATTCCCTACGTGGGCCTGGTCTTGCGGGCCATAGGAGATAATTCCCTTAATGGTGCTGGCGAATACCGGGTGATTGATCTCGTCCACGGTCTTGTCCCCTATCTGGTACTTGATGTTCGAGAAGAGGTATGCTATCGTGTTGTTCACGAGGGCTATCTTGTCGGTGGCCGCGTAAGCCGACCCGTCACTCGCTTTTACCAGGGCACCCTTCACGTACAGGTAACTCCGGTGAGGATGGGTGAAAAGATCCTGGTTTTGAACCACTATTCTAAGTTCCGAGTTCACGCTGTTCAAGTTCGTCCCGACTATCGGGATGTAGTCGTGATAAATTATACTCCACCACGGACTCGTCCTGGGTAAAAGGCTCCTGATCGTTTAGGTTTCCTTCTACGGTCTCCATTTCGCATTGGAGATGACGCTCTCGAGATAGGCCGCATTTGATGGAGTCAGGACTTGCCGGCATTTAGCACGGGATTTGGTAGGTTGCAGGAGTTGTTGTGTGGGGAATGGTTTGTTGGGTTTGAAGTCCAACATTTAACGGATTCCCTTTTATACGCGAAAAAAATTCCATCTACCGCTTCCTCAAGTGCAGTCTCACGGTCACGGTCTCTCCCCTCAAATTAAGCGGACGATCGTCCTGGTCGGTCAGCCACATTCTGATCGAGTTGATGGCGTTGCTGGTTACGGGTTAACAGATCATGTTGTGGTGGGTTGCCTCGACCCGTTCACGTAAGAATTGCCTACCAGATCACAGTGTACCAAGACGGAATTGACGCCGAGGATGTTGGCCATGTTCTGGGTGATGCTGATACCATGTACGTACACTTCGGGCTCGAATCCGAATAACTTCCCCCCAGTTGTCGGGTCGTCACTGGAGAAATCAACCTTGTATTGTTTGCCCGTGATATGCAGCTCACATTTCAGAATATTGGGGTTCCTGATGATACGGATGTACGAGGAGTCATTCGGGACGTCCCAGTGCTGGTGCTTCTTCAGCTCCCCATAGACGTATTTTTCAATCGCTTCCAATTCGTAGGAACCTTCCGGGATGACGAGTTTCGTCCATACCCTGCCGTTGTTGTGGCTTTACCTAACCGTGTCCGAGTCGAAGGCTTTCACGTTTGGAATGGAGTTGTACATTTCCAAGTCGACCAGGGCGATCTCCCATCCCTCCGCATTGTCCTCGAGCAGTAGAGGAGTCGAAAACCTGGTTGTGAAATTTGCGGTGTTCGAGGAAAGAACTATGGAGAAGGAAGGCATCATTCCCCATACGTCGCACGGAACTTAAGTGTCTCGAATTGTCTTGGGCATTTGAAAGCGCTCTTTAGCCCTTTATTGGTTATTTTTTCCTAACATCTCCCAAACTCTTCGATCAACTTGCCGTGCTCGGCATGCGATAAAAGACCGTTAGCTTTTAACTCCGCATAAATGTGCACTATTTCCCCGCATCTCTCTTAGTCCTGATCAGCTTCAATCTTTCGCACAGATCGTTCGGATCTTTGTATCCTTCCCCTCGTCAAGCCGGTTGCTTCGGTAGCCGCCGCTTAACGGTCTTAACGCGCGTTGCGTATCCTTCCCCTTGTCGAATCGGTTGCTGGGACCCCTTCTTCTTGCCAAACACCGGTTTAATGAAGGTCATGTACTTGTAACTGGCGCTCGATTTCAGTCTCTTAAACTCGGGATCGTGGTCTCTGCAGACCGTGCTGCTTCTCCTGAGAATATCGTAGCTAACCATCTCATCGCCCCGGCATTAAAAGCCAACTCAGATTCCGAATCTTCCGTATCTCCTCCATCTTCCTCCCTGTTATATCCGAGGCCGGCCGCGGCTTCCAAGGCTCTCTGAATGTTCCGAAGTTTTTCCCCGTACTGTATGTGTTGTTTCTGTTGCCCGGCTTCGATGCCCAGCAACTTTTTGATCTGGAGCTGTCTTGCTGTCTATCGCTCGGAGTTTGGTCTGCTCTCGGATGGGGTTCGCGATCGGTTTGAAAAGCTCTGTCAGGTGCTCCGACTCGGTGACCCTTTCGAGTTTCGCGTCGAGGAATTTCCGCTTGAGACACTGTTTTAAAGCCTTGAATTGTTTGGAGATCGGGTCCGAACGGTGCTGAGTTGCCATGGTTTTTTAAATGAAGGAAAAAATCGCGCGTCCTCGTCAACTCAAACACACACGTTCTCGTCAACCCAAACACACGCGTTCTCGCCAACGTCGACGTCAACATCGGGTAGTAAATGCGCAATTGGCGGTGGCGGTGGTGGTGATGATGATGATGACGATAACGGCGGCATTGTCGCCGATGATGATTCCGATGGTGTTGCTGTCGATGATGCCGCCGGCGAAAACCTCATCGTCAGGTCTTCCTACATTTCCGCGTTTCCACGGTGGTGGGAGGTCGAGCGGCTATGCTAGGTCGACCGTGTCGGCGTTTAGCCCGGTTCAATGTGGTCCGCGATGAGTGATAAAATCCGCAAAGGGGTACCCCTTTTGAGTTGTAAAATCTCGGCAAAACTCTGGGGAAACACTTCCATAAACGACCCGTAATTGATAGAATTTTGACGTTGACGAACGTGTAACCCGTTAATCGTTAGATGTGTGGTGGGTCGGGGTTTCTGGGTGTTTTGTGATTAAACAACAGGTTTCGGGAATAAAAAGGCGGGATACCGGGACAATAAAACGTTTTTTATCAGCCACCTGAACGACGGGCGGGGGCTTATTACGAGACCGTCCTGCTCTGCGCGTCTCCGATCACATCCGTGTTGCCTTAATTTTGACACGCCGTCCACAAGAGTGACGGGTCGGCAGCGCCGTATGATACGCGGATGCTGGCCGCCTAGTATTTTGACACGGTGGACCCAAACACATGATCTCGTCAACCCAAACACACACGTTCTCGTCAACGTCGACATCAACATCGGGTAACAGACTCAATCCAACATGCGTCTGTACCTCCCTTCTCTCAGGGGTTTGGTCTTGTCGATCTTTAGAAATCCGTGCCGGTCGGAGTTCCAAACACTCCCTGCAAGTCCGCTTAAACTCCTCGAAGCTCATGTCACACCCAACGTGGTTGTTGTAGACGTGCCTGAGATTGGCGTCATCTTGCCTGAAGAGAATCAGGACGTTCGCATTGTCTCGGACCACCTTCTTCGGTATCCTGCTGTATGTCTGACACAGGTAAAAGACGTCCACGTTGGCGTGCCGACCGTAGGCGAAGTACCTCTTGATCATGTCCTGTTTCTCGAACATGCAGTCATCGAAGAGGAATACAGTCTTCTTGCCGGGGTCTAGAAGCTCCTCGGGTAGCGGTACCTCCTCGTTATTCGAGCAGAACACGCGACTTCCGGGCAGTTCTCGTCGAAGGCCTGCCTCAGCCTCTCATACTTAGCCTGAAACAGGGTCTTGGAGCACACGTGAAGTCTGTCGTATTCTAACCAGCCCTCATTGCAGAGAAGGTTGAGGACGAGGTTTGTCTTCCCGCACCCGCCCGGACCGCAGACGATGCACCTCAGTGAATCGGGGAATCTGAGCTTACTCCGAGGCGTCTTGATCTTCCCGACAGTTTTGCCGAGGTTGTCGTAATTGACGAGTTTCATTATTTAAGCCTTTATTCAGTTTAATAAAGCCCTGAAACGCATTTTAAACATGTACTGCTTGAAGTGCAAATGGGACACCGACACCCTCAACTCCAACCTCGTAACGACGTCAAACAACCGCCTGTTGTTGAAAAGCAAATGTGCGGATTGCGGGACCAAGAAAGCCCAATTCCAGAAGGGTTGGAAGCGGGGCAAGAAAGGTTCGGGTCTGTTTAACAAGACCATCGACAAACTACCGGTAGAACTCCACATACCCGGGTACAGGTACTGCGGGCCCGGTACGAAACTCGGGAAGTGCCTGGCTAGGGGAGACGTTGGTATAAACGCTCTAGACGAATCTAGTAAACATCACAACCTAGCCTACGCCGCCAGCTCCGATCTGGAAGATCGACACCGAAGCCACTGCTGGTCGAACACCGGGGGGTTGGGTGAGAAGGCGGCCGCTGCGGGTGTTGTCGGTGCGATGAAGGTTAAGGTCAAGTTGGGGATGGGGCAAACACGATAAATATAAATGATCGCAATGAACACGTTAGTCGAACTGCACAAACTGACTAGGTGTCGATACCCGAGACGTAGAACGAAGGCCCTCGGCGTCGATGACTTGTGGCAAATCGATCTCGTGGAAATGATTTCGTACTCCGGCGTTAACGGGGGATACAAGTACATGCTCACTCAGATAGATGTGTATATTAAGTTCGCCCGGGCGGAACCAGTCAAGCCCAAGAGTATGGGAGACGTTGCGACTGCCTTTGAGAAGATGCTGGCCATGTCCAGGTCCAGACACCTGCAGTTGGACGAGGGAAAGAATTCAACTCCCAATTCGCAGCCCTGACGAAATGGTACGGTATCAACCACTACCGCACTTTTTCCGAGACCAAGGAGCTAGCGTGGTCGAACACTTCAACCGGACCCTGAAGACGGCTATGTGGCACGAATTCACCCGCAGGGGCAGCTACCAGTGGCTCGACTCGATTGCCCCACTTCTACGCCGGTACAACGGATCCGTGCATAGGACAATCGGGGCTAGACCGGAAGACGGGGTTGCGGGTATTACCGTCCCACCAGCCGTTCGAGCTTTGAATCGTTCCGCGGGTAAACCCAAGTTTAAAGTCGGGGGAGAGGTGAGAATATCCCGCATCAAGGGCACGTTCGATAAGGGTTACCTGCAGAACTGAACGAACGAGGCATACGCCGTGGACAAAGTACGGAACGAGTCCCGTCGCGTACACCTTGAGGGATTACGGTAAGGAGAGTATCGAGGGTGGGTTCTACGAGCAGGAGTTGCAAAAAACGCAGGTACCGGACCTGTTTCTGGTGGAGAAGGTGTTAAAGACGCGGAAGGCGGGGGGAAAGACCAGTTACCTGGTTAAGTTGCGGGGTTACGACGATAAGTTCAACAGTTGGGTCGATAACCTGGACTTGCTGGGGTGAAAGTATTAATGTTAATTTCGAAAAAAAAATTGTCTGTGTATAAATACAAAAACGTATCTTGTTTCCAGTCATTCCCCAACCATGGCCAAAAAATCGACGTTTACATGCATCTACTGTACCGAGGTGTTTCCCTCACAGCACCAGCTCTGCAACCATCCCCGCTCCCGTCACCCGTCCGAGCAGGAAGAATGCGCCTGCTTCACGGACCGTATGCGGTGTTGCGTCAGACACCACGTTCTCGTCCTTTCCCGCCGAGAAGCTCTCCATCATCAACAATATGAGCAAAAAGTGTCTGCTGAAGACGGTTTCCCCGATTCAGACCCACTTCCCATCTTGCTGTCAGTGCGTCTGCCCATCCAGAGCCTGTTGATTGCCTGCCTGGACCAGATGGTGAACTGCAAAGCGCAGATCTCCTGGGGATAGAGTTTGTCCACGAGACCACCGTCACCGAGACTGGATTCTTGTCCAGATACACGGAGCTGTACAACCCGAACGACGACCTCACTCTGTTAGACCCAAAGATCCATCGACGCGTAGGCCGAACGGGGAAGCGGATGGGTTTTAGCCCGCGTAAAGCAGCTGACCGTCAGAGTGGCGAAACACCAACCACTGCGCGCCTCCTCCTCCATTCCTCTGCCTACGGGGATGATCGGTAAGAAAGTGGCGGTGGTCAACGTACAAAACCTAGATGACCAGAAATGCTTCCTATACTCGGTTCTTGCTGCGGGCTTGGAATTACGAAGCGTGAGACATGAAGATTACGTGGAATTTGAAAGCATGCTCGATACGTCGATGCTCTCTTTCCCGGTGAAGTTGAACCAAATCGATGCTTTCGAGAGGGCAAACGACCTTTCGATGAACATCATAGGCTACACCGACGAAGTCAAACTCCACCCTCTTCACGTCTTTAAAAACTTTTCCGGCCAGCCCATCGATCTTCTGTTGATGACGGATGACGATGGTGTCGAAGAGGGGGTAGGTGAAGATATCGGTGATGCCCCACTTAACACCAACTACTGCGCCGTCGTCGACATCATCAAACGCTTGCGATATTGCGGAAAAGACTCGAACGCTAAATTCTACTGTCGGAACTGCTTCACCAGGTACGGGAAGGAGTGGATGTTGTTGACCCACCGAGAAGAATGCGTGAAGATCAACTCCGCTCAAGCCCTCAGATTCCAAGAACCCGGTAAAAACAAGCTGAGCGTTAGATTCTTCAACGTGAGAATCCCTTCCCTCGAATCATCTACGCAGACTTCGAGTGTCTTAACCGCCCCGTCCAGACCGTCCAACCCGACCCTTCCACGAGCTCCACGACAAAGATCACCCAACACGTATCCTGCAACTTCGGCTATGTCGTGGTGGGGCTCAAGAGGGAGATCGTGAACCAAGGTTATTCCTGGGAGAAGACGCGGTAGAGGTGTTCTATGATCGCATGGTGGAGGAAGCAAACCAGTACAAGTCTCTGCTGGACGACGTACAACCGCTTGACCTAACATACAGCGAACAGCGGGCTTTCGGCACGGCTCGGCGATGCCACTACTGCAATTTCAAGTTTGATCCCGCTTCGCAGAAGATTGGAGATCGGAAAGTACGAGAGCACTGCCACGTCAGCGGGAAGTATTGTGGCCCGGCACACTAGAGATGCAACTTGAGCGCCCTCAACAAAGGACCATCCCCGTCCTGTTCCATAACCTGGAGGGGTATGACATGAACCTCCTGGTGCGCGCCGTCCACGAGTTTCCCGGGAAAGTGGACGTCATCGGGCAGAACGCTGAGAGGTTCCAGAGCATGACTGTGACGTTAGCCGGTAATAACATCAACCTCCGCTTCTTGGACAGCAACGGTTTCATGAAGGCCTTGCTGTCCACTCTGGTCAATAACCTCAGTAGCGGCGGTGGTAGCTTCCCGATTCTCGAAGCCGGCATGGGCACAAATTGGTTTCGCGATGGTGTGGCTCGGGTAGACGCTGTGGATCTCCTGACTCGGAAAGGCGTCTACCCATACGAGTACGTTGGTGACATGTCTGTTTTCGCCGAAAAGTGCTACCACCGCAAGACGCATTCTACTCAGTACTGAATGAAGAGGGGACCTCGGACGAAGACTATGCTCACGCAAGGAACGTTTGGGACCGGACGTTGATGCGCAGGTTCAGATTGTACCACGAAATATATCAGATGACCGCCGTCTTCCTGCTAGCGGACGTTTTCGAAGAGTTTCGCCGGGTCTCTCTCGCTAACTACCGGTTGGGCCCATGCTACTACGTGTCCACTCCAAGGTTCAGCTGGGCCACTGCCCTCAGGATGACCGGGGCGAAGTTGGGGCCCTTCACCCACGCGGGAAAACACAACTTGATTACGTCCGGTATCCGCGGTGGAGTCTCTTTCATCAGCAAGCGACACGCCAAGACAAACAACAGATACTTGCCGGAGCACGATCCCGATAAGCCTTCCTCCTTCATCGTCGACTTAGACGTGAACAACCTGTACGGGCTCACGATGTGCGATTACCTTCCCTACGACGGATTCCATTATCTGACTAGGGCGGAAATCCGAATGTTCGACGTGAGCACCACTCCGGATCAGGGAGACGTCGAGTACATCCTCGAAGTCGACCTGGAGTACCCCAGCAAGCTGCACGAAGCGCACAGCAACTACCCGCTGGCACCAGAGAAGTTCGAGATCCAGGAGGAACACGTTTCACCCTGGGCGAAGGCGGAAGCTCTGGGCCACGAGACATCAAGCCCCACCATAAAGCTCGTCCCAAACCTCCTTCACAAACTCCTGTACGTTGTACACTACCGTAACCTGAAGTTTTATCTCCAGCATGGTTTGGTTCTCCGCCACATCCGTAGGATCCTCGCCTTTAACCAGAAACCGTGGTTGAAATCATACATCCTCGCCAACACCGGGAGGAGGCAGCAGGCAACCACTCCATTCGAAAAAAAGAATACTTCAAGCTCCTGAACAACTCGGTCTTCGGCAAGACCTTGGAGAACAAACAGAAGCATCTGAACGTCAAGCTCTTCACCGACTCTGAGCTGGCGATGAAGTACACCTCCCTACCCCACGCGGACTTCAAGATCCTGCACGAAGGTCTCGTTCAAGCACAACCTTCGGATGCGGAAGGTCTGGTGCGATCTCCCAACCTATTCGGGTTTTTCCATACTGGAACTCAACAAGCTCACCATGTGCGAGTTCCATTATGACTACATCAAACCGAAGTACAGGGATCGTGCCGAACTACTGTTTTCGGACACCAACAGCCTCTGCTACTGCATATGGACGGATGACGCGTACGATGACATGCATCATGACGCGAGCCGTTTCGACACGAGCAATACCCTTGGGACCACCCTCTCTTCTCCAACACAAACAAACAAGTATTGGGGAACATGAAGGTGAGATGGGTGGCGTCCCGATTCAGAAATTCATCGGTCTCCACTCCAAGATGTACGCCATCAAGACCTCGTCCTCTGAAACGAAGAAGGCCAAAGGACTCAAGAAACTGTTCGTGAGGAAGCACTTGGCCTTCAAGAACTACAGGATGGTGTTGTCCGCGACTTCGGTGCCCAAGGGCTCCTGGGGTAAGATAGCTAGCAGCAGACACAAGTTGTCCACGGTGAAAGTGACGAAGTCCCTCATCTCACCGGACAATGAAAAGAGGTTCATCCGGGACGACAGAGAAAACACCCTACCCATCGGTAACGTCGAGTCCGGAACCTATCAGGAGTACGCGGACGACTTTAACTCCGACATGGATGTAGTGAGTGACGAGGTGGTGGAGGAGTTGGCGAGCATCGCTGCTGTGGTCCAAACCCACGCCGAAGTTGACACGGTTAAGAAGGCGGAGGAGGATGCAAAAGCATCACGCCGGTACGAGTTGGTGAAGAACCGTCAGAGAAGGCGGAACGATCCAGTCGGGTGGACGGAGGAAAGAAAGGTGAGGAAGCGTTTGGCGGAACAGGAGAGACACACTACCATGAGCGAAGAGAAGAAGAAAGCGAGAAGAAAGCAGGATGCGGCGCAGAAACTGAAACTTTATCAAGAGTCCGGAGGAGCGAGACGTAAGGGAGAGAAAAGAAAAGCTATGAGTGAGGAAAGAAGGCGGAGGTGAGAGCCAGAAATGCAGCTGCTAAGAAGGATAGGCGGTCAAATATGAGCAAGTAGAAGGCGGTTGCAAAAAAGAAGAGGCGAGAGACGTATGCTGCTAAGAAACAAAAACAATAGCTTCAAAGCTATCCTCCCCTCTCCCTTATCTACACGGTGCGGTTGGCTATGCCATCGGAGACTTCGGTCTCTGGCAGGTCCAACCAAGGTGGAAAGGTGGCTGCACCCTTATCCAAACCGATCCCACCCCTCTCCTTTCCATCCCATCCCATCCCACCCCTCCGATAACTGCAGCATTGATGTGGTGGAGGGGCTCATTACACCGATGATACGACGGGGGAAGCCAGTAGCAGTGAAATGAACTTCGCGGTAGCCCAACAGAAGAGGAGACCGGATTCCGAACCGTTCCGGGCTAGGAGTAACGGTTCCCGAGTTATAGGGGTGGGCCAACTTCCAAAAATGTTGGTACCCGACTTCTGGGGAGGGCCACGCGTAGGGTGCAGTCGGGGAAAGTCAAATCCCGAACCGTTTTGCTCTAGGACTAGCAGTTCTCAAGTTATTGGGGTGGGCCAACTCTCCAAAAACGACGGTACACGACTTTCGGGGAGGCCCACACGTAGGATGCAGTCAGAGAATGCTGAATCCCGAGCAGTTTTGCTCTAGGACCAACGGTTCCCGAGTTATCGGGGTGGGGTAACTTGCCAAAAATGTTGTTACCCGATTACCGGGGTGGGTCACATGTAGGGCATGGTCCGGCGATGGTAAATCCCGAACGGTTTCGCTCTAGGACCGACTGTTCTTGAGTTATTGGGGTGGGCCAACTCCCAAAATTCGAGTAACCCGGTTTTGGGTGGGCCATCCGTTAGTTGGGAGTCCTTGAAAGGGTGGCCGAATTTCGCTCCGTTTTGCTCTAGGACCGACGGTTCCCGGAGTTATGGGCATTTTAAATAATTTCGGGAATTGAAACAAACTGAAATCCCAAAATGGTGGACCGGAAGTGACTGAAGTGGTGTCTGTCCTCTCTGGCCAAAAGGTATTTCCCTACTACTGACACCATCTCTTTGCATAGTAAATTGTATTGTTTCTTTCGCTCATGGTTATTTTCCTCATGGTTATTATGATTAAAAGCATTTATATGTATGAATTTTCGAAAGCTACTGCTTTCATTTTCGAATGCTATGGTTGGAGGTTTGTGAAGCTCAGCAACGCCAGTCCTAGTGCTTCGAATGAGGTAAGGTAGCCCATGACCATCTCATGTATCAGAGGTCCAGGGTTTGAGTTAGGCCTCAGCCACCCCTGGCATTTTTGGGCAAAGACGGGCCCAGTGATGTCTCGTGCTCACGTTTATTGTGGCATGTAAAAGAACCTAAGATTTTCGATAGGATTTACCTAACTAAATTAGTCCTAGTGCTTGGAGTGGCCGGAAATGAATGTCTGGTATTGCATACACTACCAGGCCTAGGTAGGTTTTCCCTGTTATGCTGTAGGGTTTGTTTGTAGGGCTCTGATGTTAGGTTTGTTGTGAATTTGTTTGTTGATTTCCCCAGTTACGGTTGCTAGTGGAATTTTTTTGTACGTTTCTTGGATAATGACTGATGCGTCTTCCCATTTTGGCAAGTGGCCTGTGTTGATACGGTGTACTACAAGTCAGTTTTTAATGTTTATCCTTGCTTCAAATGTCCGTTTTATGTTAGCTGAGGCGAGAAGCAAACTTTTGCGAGTTTTGGTCCATGTAGAATTTTGTGCAACTTTTATGTGGATTTGTATTGAAGTCCCATGTAAAAGTTGCTAAAATTTCTACATAGGCCAGACCCTCACAAGAGCTTGCTTCTCACCTGAGCTAACATAAAACCGACGTTGAAACAAAAAAACCTTTAAAACGGACTTGCCTCTACACCGAATCAACACGGGTTCACTTACCAGCATAGGAAGAAACATAATTTATCTTCAGAGTACCCTGCAAAAAATTGACAACAACCCTTACATCAAGGTCTGACACACCAATCCTGCAAGTTCTCCTGAAAAGCCTACCATGGCCTGGTAGCACATACAACACCAAGAGAGAACCCCAGTTCTGGACACTGCAAGCATTGCCACTGCTGTAATCCAAAACGACCAAGCGTAGCGTTTGAAAATGAAAGCAGTAAATAGCTTTCAAAATTAAATTCATGCTTGTAAGAGTTTCGTAATAACCGTGAGCTAACGAAACAATACAGTAAGACAAAAAGTGGGCAAACAAAATAAAACACTGAATGGCAAAGGCAAACTGAGTTTAAAACACACTGAAGACCAAAAAATGAACCCACCCTCCAAAAAAATGTGCTGAAAACCGCATACTGGTTATTTGTGCTAGTTCACATTTTTCTTTAAATAAAAATTATGTACATTGAGTTTGTTTTGTGAGGTTGTGCTTCGTTATGTATTTTACTCTGTTTTTATCTCTAAAGTGTTTAATAAAAGTTTTAAGCATATACAGGTTCTAGCAACGCCCAAGGCGAGCAAAAGACATCTAGCAGCTATGGCTGGATCAAGAGGCAGCACATGACAAGGGTACAGCCTTTAGTATTTATAGCCCTAGTAGGTAATACAGGTATAGTGTAATATAAGTGACGTCATGACAGCATACGACGTTACTCATACGACAGTTTAACTGGTAGTAAACCAAAATGGCACCCACTTAACGTGGGAACTGCAAACACCACAGTCACCCCTCTTAAACAGAAAGGAGGAGTGCATGTTATATACCAATATTTACAATAACCCCTAACACATGTGGGTGCACAGGTAGCTGTGAGCACTAGGGCGTCAGATTCGATAGGAGTCTTGGTCCCGGCTGTACATCTCTGGCTTCTCACAAACCTACGTTCAATCCTGGTGATGGGAAGTGTATATTGTAGGGTTTTTTCTGGTTGTTGCACGTTGGCACGTTGCTCGTTGGCCCGTTGCACGTTGGTTCCCTCCGGGTACTCCGGTTTCCTCCCTCATGTGGCAAATACAACTGAAATGATGATGGTATCTTCCACGTAACATCTGCCGCTTGGGCCTTCAAAAAGCTCTAAACTTATAGGCCGACACCTTCTATTCTTCCTATTATTTGTTATTGTCATATTTATGAAAACCCAGTTTCTTTAAATTCACGTAATCCGCAAAAGGAAAGACGATTTGCATAATCTATCAACGTATTGAAAGAACCAAGGCAGAAATCAATTTTACAGAAAGGGAAAAAAAATGTTGGCTACCTTTTCATCATTCTAACTAAACTTGTTGAGATGCTCTTTTCTCTCTGCTACTAGCTCAGAAGAAAAAATCCCCCTACCCAGACAGTTTGGAAGGGAAGCCACTCCCCAAGTTTGGGAAATTGTGGCATTGTGGATTGCAATACGTCCACGACGTCGGCAGCAACGACGCTTTCCGGAGATGTTCACAGTTTAAATGGAGATTGATAGGACTTTTCAAACACTTGCTAGATATTGGTAAAGGAGATAATTATTCATGTCTCAACATCGATGAATGTAATAGACCTTGGATGACATCTGGCACTTGAACGGTAGCGCCACCTCGCAACATGAAAAGAAGATTGGTTCCACATCCGGATCTTCCCAGATGCTGATGTATTTTTTGAGGAGCTAGGTGGAAATTTGCTGGCAGTGGTGCAATTGTCAACTCTCTATTGCACAATTGAGCTGCGTGTCGATGCCAAACCAGTTTTATTTTTACAGAATAACGGATTTTTACCCTTCGAAATCATGGTTGCTTTTGCCCATCGCCGTTTACTGCCAGTTCTACGTCGCCAGCAAACACGGGTTGGTCTAGTTCATAGGATATTTCAGGTTTATGAGCAGCAGATTTCAATTGCCTTAATTGAGCTTGTTCTACTTTCTCATTAACACTAGGTATCAACAAGAGACGGCTTCCGATATTTCTACCTAGAAATAATTTCGACATGTGTTCCCAGTTGTACAATGCAGAATATGGCGAGCTTGTGTTAGAAAATCTACGAGCATTTTAAACAGACATACCCGTGGATATGCTTTCAGTCAGCGTAACTTAGTATAACCAGGAGGAAATGAAAGCTGGGAGTACACAACTGTAACACACAAAGATGAATCGACTAGAAGATTATCCATTCGTTCTTCGTGTAACACATACCATAGAATGCGGCACTTGTCGTTTTGGAATGGGGCTTCACCACAACACGTAAACCCCAGCCTAAGCGAAAATATCAGATTTTCTTGTCAATTCTGTAGATTATTTCAGTTTATACCCTTTAGAAAATAAATTAACATGCTTGATTTTGGTTTATTTGCTTGAATTTATGCAGATTAGTCTGCTTACATTTGATTTAAAGTGGGCCAGTGTCGTACAGCAGGTTTGTAAGTTCCAACGAAACACAATATTCGTTTTTCGAACCAGCTCACTCGACTTCCAACCAATCAGAAGGTGATATCACTATAACCAATCAGAGAGCGGAACACATTCACATTTTAGAGGGAAGGCTGACGTAGCCAGGGTCACACCGGTCTATTCCGACAATTCGTGCATATTTGCGTACTCGCGCTCACGCGCTCAATGGAGGAGCCCCGCCGACGTCACGAATTTCTGTGATCTGTGGATTTAACATGGCCGGCGTTTTGGATCTGATGAATCGACGCAACTCGGGACTAACAAACTAATGAATACTAATTATAAAACGTAAGCGGACCGCTCCGAACGTAAAAAGTTTGTTCGTGTGTATTAAGCTACCGAATTCCAATCGACAATACAACTGAAAATGAGCACTAGACGGCGGACAGCCAGCGCTAGCTCAAACTGGTAACCATGGTAACGAGTTAGTACGGCTTCTATGCACGATCCCGATCCCGGCGGCTGATATAGCGTGAACCGTCTCAATTGTTCTTCTTTGGTCTCCACGTCTACACCAGCTATTTTTCTATGCTTACGGTTGTTTATTATTTACGAGGACAAGTAGTTCAAGCAATAGGCCTACGGGTTTATCAGCAGTTGTTATAAAGCAAACACCGCTTCGGTACTAGTCCAACAGACGACCACCACCAGCCGGAATTTTGAGTACGTAACTGGCCGATTTTTTAGCAATAAAATGCTTGATAAGTCAAGCGACTTGTTTGATCAACACATAGCTGCATTGCATTATGTTCTTTTATTATTTGGTTTCCTAATAAAGTTATTAATTCGTCATCATATAACTGCTATCCTGTTTGCATTGTTTACATAAGTGCAAGCGCTGCGAAGCAAAAGATTATTATTGTTTAATCTCGTTAATTCAAACACGATTTTACTACAAACACAATGTCTTTTCCAAGCCCCTTTAAACGTAGTTTATGCCAGGGCTTAACATAAGTATTTTCTCCACTTTTTAACAGAAACAATAAACACGTTTATTTCTGTTTTACACTCCCCCCCCCCTCCCCGTTACTGAGGGAGACGGGGGTTGCTAATTGGTTGCAAATTAGTCTAACAGCTAGATTACGTTTTGCCTTCCACCACCCCGTTTGGTGCGTGACGTTACAAATTTACTAGCTCCGCCAAAGTACAAAAGGTACTCTCTTCGGTTGTTTCTTGGGGGGGGGGGGGG